>JAHCHA010012662.1:0-35209 GCA_027742795.1 Vigna hirtella
TAAAGTTCATGTTCCATCTTCTTTTTCTTCTTTCTACTGAACTTCTTCAGAAATTTGATCAAACCAGGAACCTGTTGCAGTGTCTCAATCATAGGAACTTTAATCTCCAATTTCTTGAAGATTTCCATGAAGCACTTAAATTTCTTTTCCTTCCTATGATTCTTCTTTAGATGAGGATGGGATTTTTCATATGATTCCTTCTTCTTTCCTCTCATCTTCTTTTTCTTATGCTTCCTCTCCCCAAATTTTCTCTTTTTCTTTTCTCTTATTTTTTTCTTCCCTTCTCTTTTTCTTCTTAACTTCTTTATTTTCACACAAATTTTCTTCCTCCCTTCTCTCTCAACCACTTCTTTTTATTTTTCATCATCTTTATCTTTCTCACTCAACTCTTCTTTTTCTTCTCTCTCTATCTTTTCCTCATCTCTCTCTATTTTTTTCTCAGCAAAAATCTTGTCACTTTCAGTGACAATGGCTTGACCTTCCTCCTTAAGGTTAACTTCAGTATTACCCTTAACATTCAATTTTTGACTAATGAAACGAAGGTGCATCTCCATCCTTTTACATGATTCTTCAATGCTTTTCTGAGTAGAGTCGGAATTTTTCAAAAATTGTTGAAGGGTGTCATCCAAATTTACTGATGGAGAGGGTTGTTGCTGCCATTGTTGTGGTGGCGGCCTATCAAATTCTTCGGCAGCTTGAGTGGTTTTGTGATGACAATCAGGTATCTGTATGTACTGTTGAACTGCCTCCTCCAACGTTATCCTTCTTCCCGATAGAGAGGGTTTTTTCTGCCTTTGTTGTGGTGGTAGATTCTTAAATTGTTCGACAGCTTGCCAAAATTGATCATTATCCATGCTTGAGTGAGATCCCACCAGTGATTGAAATTACCTTAGTAGAATTGAGTGCCTCTTAAATTCTCGTTCGAATTGCATCCTGCAAACATTAGGCACAAAACTCTAGAAAATATTTGTTAGCACAAAAAGATATAGGAGAAGATATATATTCAGAAGATAAAAGATTCAGAAGATAAAATAAAATAAGATAGAATAAAATAAAATAAAATAAAATCTAATCTAATCTAATAAGATAAAATAAAATAAAATCAAATCTAATCTAATCAAATCAAATAAAATAAAATAAAATAAAATCTAATCAAATCAAATAAGATAAAATAAAATAAAATAAAAATAGAAAAATAAAAACAGAAATTCAAAATTAAAGTCAAAGATAATCTATAATCACACAAATTAACCAGTTAAACCAGAGTCCCCGGCAACGGCGCCAAAAACTTGATGGAAAAATTTATGATCACCAAAATATGATGTCACAAACTTGTTTTACAATCGGCAAGTATGACCGAATCGTTCAAGTAATAAACTTGGTAAGACCAAGTATCGTTCTCCCAAAGGACTCACGGCCTAGTTTAGTTGTGTGGTTTGTTGATTAGCTAAGACTTAAGAACGAAATAATTGAGGTTTAATATGCAAAACAGAAAATAAACATGTATGCATGAGATTTTGATCAATGGCAAAAGCAAAAGACAAGCACTTTCAATGGAATATATGGATGATGATGTTGTTGGGGGTCAATTTCATCTTATCCACTCTCATATATTTTAGGAATTCAACATTCAAATCATCATTGTTAATGCCACTCTCTAAAGTACCTTTCAAGAAGGCTTCTCCCTAATTACGAGTTCATACAATTCCTAGCATTCCTAATAATTAGTTCATCAAGTGCAGAAGCTTAACGACAACCAATATAATATTGGGAGAGATTTCCCGGATCTAGACTTCCCCGTACGTTCTCGTATCGACAAAATCAATCATCATGCATTGAATGAGTTAAACAAAGAAAGCATTAAGCAAAGAGGAAAAACCCTAACTAATGATGAAAGAAAGCATAAATCTTAGATTAAGATGCAAGCATAAATTCCATATATGAGAGCTTCAAAAGATTACATTGATTCCCCAACAAACATACAAGGTTTAGTTCACCATATTCATGGTGAACCTAGATGAACAATAATGAAAGAATGAAGGATAAAACCCTAGAAAGGTGAACAGGTAGCCTGAGCATCCAAGATCCTCCTTCAAAGGGGTGGAAGAGAGAGTGTTTGCTTCGTTTCTGCCAAAGATACAAACCCTAGGACGTCCTAAAGCTTATATACTATTCTAAAATTACAGAAAATCTAGGCCCAAGCCCATAAGTGTGCCGCTTAGTGGTAAAGTACCGCTCAGCGGTGAGCGCGCGTCTCGTTTCTTCCCCTCAGCGGCCATTTTGCCCCTCAGCGGACCTCCCGTGACTTCCTGAGTGCCGCTCAGCGGTAAAGTGCCGCTGAGCGGTGACTTTGGCTTCTCCTTTTGCACTCTCTCATTTCTTTTCTGATTCCATCTCTCTCCTTCTTCACTTCTTTCACTAAATTCACCTTAAAACCTGCACAAAAACACTGAAATCAAGCATAAACCTGTCCAGCTCTCTTATTTCTGAAAATATGGATAAAAGCATGATTTCAAGCTAGTTTCTAAGTATAAAGGTTGCTTTTAGTGTCAATTTTAAGCTTGAAAATAACAGTTTTTCAACTGTTATCATCGGTGAAGAAAGCTTAATCATAATCACTAGTTTACAATGTCTTGGCTCCCTAGCAATTAATCATGCATTATAGTGAACAGAAGCTTAAAGGCAACCAACTATCATACTCCTATGTCTAGGTTTGTAATATACTGTTGGAAGAATTCCCCAGATCGTGATTTGTAAGATATCTCTCAATAACAATCCTAGGGAGAGAAGAGGAGAGCTGTCACATCCCTAAATCGTCCAACCCTAGGGGTACGAAATCTCTTGATACTTACAAATCATAAGATTTATGCCATACATGAATAAAATATCATAAGCATTTGAGCAAAGGAGAATATCTCTAACAATTAATGAAATAAAGCATGTATCATAAAAATGATCTTGAAGAACAAATTCCATACAAGAGAGTTTTTAAGGATTTACATTGATTCCCCAACAACAAAATAAGTTTAGTTCTCCATCATCATGGAAGAACTAGATGAACAATGGAATGAAAGAATGGAAGAGATAGACAAACCCGAGAAAGAGAAGAGGAGAGTAGTCACCATCTCCAATTCTACCGCCAAGGGGTGAAAAGTGTGTTTCTGCTTCGATCCAGCCAAAGATCCAAACCCTAGGACGTCCTAAAGCTTATATATTATTCTAAAAAATACAGAAAATTAGGCCCAAGCCCATAAAAGTGTCTCAACAGCATTTCTCCCATCAACGGTGCCAACGGGTCTTTGAGAGTGCTGCTCAGTGGTAATTTGCGCTGAGCGGTACTTGTGGTTTCTTTTCTTTTGCACTTTTTGTGTCCTTTTCTGATTCCATCTCTATCCCTTTTCACTTCTTTCATCAATTTCATCTCAAAACCTGCAAAAATAAGAAAATCAAGTATAAAACCTATCCAACTCTCTTACTTCCAACAATTCAACAAAATCATGAGTTCAAGCTAATTTCTAAGTCATAAAGGTTGTAATTGAAGTCAATTTTAAGTATAAAAATAACATTTTTTCAACTGTTATCAACCATCGCAACAACAATCACAATGGCAACAAATATCAATATTATCTGATAGAACTTCAAAGCTTGAAGAAACTTTTCAACAATTTATGCAGGTAACTATCTCCAACCACAAGAGAACTGAAGCTGCTATAAGGAATTTGGAGATGCAGGTGGACCAACTGGCTAAGAAGTTGGAGGATAAAGTTGAGAAGCAATTTGGGGCTAATACTGAGGTTAACCCTAAGGAAGAATGTAAAGCTATTGTGAGTATAAGTGATGAGAAAGTAGAGGAGAGAAAAGAAAGAGTTGAGTTGAAAGAAGAAAAAGAAGAAAGAATAGGTGAGGTTGATAGAAAAGAGAAAGAAAAGAAGAGGGGAGAGAAAAAATTTGACAAAATTGAAAAGATTCTTCCTTACCCTAAGAAGTGTGAAAAAATTGATAAAGAGAAGCAATATGAGCGTTTTAAGGAGATCTTCAAGCAATTGGAGATTACTATGCCGTTGACCGAAGCACTACAGCAAATTCCTGCTTATGCAAAGCACATGAAGAAAGTCCTCAAAAAGAAGAGATATTTAGATGAGGAAATTATTGATGTATAAGGCAATTGCAGTGTTATCTTGCAGAAGGCACTTCCTCCAAAAGTGAAAGATCCAGGAAGTTTTACTATTCCTTGCGTCATAGGGAATGTTAAGATAGGCAAAGCCCTAATTGATTTAGGGTCAAGCATTAATTTGATGCCCGTATCTGTGCTTGAAAGGATTGATGGTCTTAAAATGAAGCCCGCTGAGGTTAATTTGCAATTGGCGGATGGATCTACCAAAAAGCCTTATGGTGTGGTGGAGGATGTTGTGGTTTTCATAGACAAACTTAGATTCTTGGTTGATTTTGTGGTAATGGAAATGGAGGAAGACATGAAGATTCCTATTATTCTTGGGAGGCCATTCATGGAAACGACCAAGGTAATCATCAATGTGGATGATGGGACGATAACACTTAAAGACCGAGAAGAGGAGCTGATATTTAATGTCTTCAATGTGGAGCAGAAGATTCAAGTTAAGAAGAATAGTCATAAAGGTGCATATGAAGATGCACTAATGACTAGGCCTGAAGATGCTAAGTCGATCAACAAAGGCAAAAATTGTTTCTTGTCACATGTTAAGGAGGAAGAAAAAGATGGTAAAGGGAAGATGGTTCATCATGACTCGGTGAATGAACAACTCAAACTTGGCACACCGATGAGATTCAAGAACAAGTTATGGGTTATGAAAGAGTTTAAAGAGAATGGAATAATAGAGATTGGAGCTTCGTATTCTAGAAGAGTCAAAAAGGTGGACAAGAAGTTGTTGATGAGTTGGTGTGAGAAAGCAAGAGGAACACCAACATAGAAGATTGGACTTTAGCTTTATTGGGTCAAGCTAGGGACGTTAAAAGAGCGCTTCCTGGGAGGCACCCCAGTGATTTAAAAACTTTGATTTTTTATTTTGGTGATGTAATTTAAATTTTAGTTATATTTCGTGATTTGGTTATGAGCCTGCTATGGCACAACATGTACTAATGGATGCTCTACAACATCTACTAATGGATGTTACTGTGATAAGATTGCTTGATGATGCTTTCAATGGAAGATGCATGTGTCAGGCTCGTGATGTTAAACAAGCGCTTACTGTGTTGTGATGAATATTGCTTGATGATGCTCTTATAATTGATTGATGTTGAGATGGTGCATAAGATGCTGATATGCAAGTGATTGCTCATAGATGTGTGAACAAATGCATGATGTTATGATTGTGATTATGATGCTGAGCAGGATGTTTATCTGAATTATCTAGAACTTTGAATTAGCTTGTATGTGAGGTTTTGAGCTCCAGAGTTTGTGTTGTGAATGATTGATATTCCGTTGAAAGCATGAATGATTTTGCCCAAGTTTCTATGATTGAATCGCTTGCTTGCATGTGTCATATGATCAAGGCCATCTGTTGTTATCCCTTTTTAGTTAATGCATGATTTTAGTCCAAAAAAAAGAGCACAATGTGTTCTATCCTTTGAACCTTGAGCCTTAAATCATGAAATAAAACCCTTTGTGGAAAACCTTTACCTTGAGTTAAGTTGAGAATATTTTGTGTGGTATTGATAAAAGTTCAAGTTTGGGGTTGTTGGAAAAAAGAAAATGAAAAGAATAAGCATTGAGCTAAGTATTGAGCAAATGAAAGCAAAGGAAAAAAAAAAGAAAAGAAAGAAAGAAAAGCTCAATGCAAGGGAAAGTTGACAATAAGTGAAATTGAGTTATTGGAACAAGAGATTGTGTTTGAATGAAAAAAAAAAATTATGAATCACTCTCTTAACTCAAGGATTTTGTGATCCAGAAAAACCAATGTTCTTCTTAGCGCAACCACATTACAAGCCATGGAAAGTCCTTGTGATGATACTTGTTTGTGAGTGTGTTTGATTGTGGTTAAATGAAAGGAAACACTTTGACTGGTGAGGAGTTACCTCTATATACACCTGTGTGATTGAGTGAAACACTTTGACTGGTGAGGAGTTACCTCTATATACACCTGTGTGATTGAGTGAAACACTTTGACTGGTGATGAGTAGTTCCATGAATACATGATTACATTTATGCTTAGTTAATTGATCATTCATGAGAATATCATCTGTAGGATATTATGTGATTTTGTGAGCACCACGATGAGTTGTTTGAATCAAGGCATGTGTACATCTTAACTGAATTCTTTGTGATGAACTGATTTGAGTAATTACTTGTCTTGAAAGAAAGAGTTTTGGAATGTGTGAACCATTGTATTGGTTGTTTGAAGGCTGAGTTACATCTTGTTTGGTTGACGACAAACAAAATTTTAAGTTTGGGGTTTTGATAACGGTTGAAAATACCGCTATTTGATACTTAATTTTGATACTAAAAACACCCTTTATGACTTAGAAACTAGCTTGAAATCATGCTTTTGGCTTTAGTTATGAGAATAAGAGAGTTGGATGTGGAATTATTGGTTTTACGCTTGGTTTTCCTTGTTTTAACAGAAATTAGGATCGTTTGGAAAAAGAGTTGAAGTATCAAGGAGTTGGAACTCAGGAAAAGCTGGAAAATCATCATAAGGACCGCAGGTGGCGCGTGAGCGCCCTTTCGGAGGCCCTCAGTGTTGAAGTCTCCCCTTGCCGCCTGAGCACCTTTTTTGTGCTGCTGAGTGCCAGTTACTACCGCAACTCACGCCTGGGCGCCCTTCTAGGTGCGCTAAGTGATAACAGTTGAAAAACTGTTATTTTCATGCTTAAAATTGACACTAAAAGCAACCTTTATACTTAGAAACTAGCTTGAAATCATGCTTTTATTCATATTTTCAGAAATAAGAGAGCTGGACAGGTTTATGCTTGATTTTAGTGTTTTTGTGCAGGTTTTAAGGTGAATTTAGTGAAAGAAGTGAAGAAGGAGAGAGATGAAATCAGAAAAGACACCAAAAAGTGCAAAAAGAGAAGCCGCAACTGCCGCTGAGCGGCAGTTTACCGCTGAGCGGCACTCAGGAGTTCACGGGAGGTCCGCTGAGGGGCAAAATGGCCGCTGAGGGAAAGAAACCAACTCACGCACTCACCGCTGAGCGGCACTTTACCGCTAAGCGGCACACTTATGGGCTTGGGCCTGAATTTTCTGTAATTTTAGAATAGTATATAAGCTTTAGGACGTCCTAGGGTTTGTATCTTTGGCAGAAACGAAGCAAACACTCTCTTTTCCACCCCTTTGAAGGAGGAACTTGGATGCTCAGGCTACCTCTTCACCTTTCTAGGGTTCTATCTTTCATTCTTTCATTATTGTTCATCTAGGTTCACCATGAATATGGTGAACTAAACCTTGTATGTTTGTTGGGGAATCAATGTAATCTTTTGAAGCTCTCATATATGGAATTTGTGCTTACATCTTAATCTAAGACCTATGCTTTCTTTCATCATTAGTTAGGGTTTTTCCTCTTTGCTCAATGCTTGCTTTGTTTAACTCATTCAATGCATGATTATTGGTTTTGTCGATACGGGAACGTACGGGGAAGTCTAGATCCGGGGAATTACTCCCAATAGTATATTGGTTGTCGTTAAGCTCCTGTGCTAAAAGAACTAATTATTAGGAATGCTAGGAATTGTATGAACTCGTAATTAGGGATAGGCCTTCTTGACAAGGTAATTTAGAGAGTGCCATTAATAATGATGAATTGAATGTTGAATTCCTAGAATATATGAGAGTGGATAAGATGAAATTGATCCCCAACAACATATCCATCCATATATTTCATTGAAAGTGCTTGTATTTTGTTTTTCCATTGATCAACCTCATGCATACATGTTTATTTTCGTCTTTTGCATAGTAAAATCCAATTATTTTGTTCTTAAGTCTTAGCTAATCAACGAATCACATAACTAAACTAGGTCGTGAGTCCTTTAGGAGAACGATACTTGGTCTTACCGAGTTTATTACTTGAAACGATTCGGTCATACTTGCCGATTGTTCAACAAGTTTTTGACATCATATTTTGGTGATCATAAATTTGCCATCACTAAGCACAGATTCTTTCGAAGTCACGCCTGGGCGCACTAAGTTGGGGCGCTGAGCGCCAGTCTCATGGGCTTGGACTTTTTCTGTGCTCCATTTAAGGATTTGGACGTCCTAGGCTTGGTATCTTTTAATAGAAGAGGCGCATAAACACTCTCTTGGAGGCAGATTGGGAGGCGGAAGCTTTTATCTTCATCTTTTAGGGTTTTTCTATCTTATTATTTCCCATTATTCATCTAGTTTCATCATGTCTATGGTGAAATAAACTTCAATTGTTGTTGGGGAAAGAATGTAATCATTTGAAACTCTCATGTATTGAATTGATTCTTATTTTAAATGCTTTGTTGATTAATTGTTAGAGTTTTTCCTCTATACTCTATGCTTTCTTTGTTTAACTCATTCATAGCATGATAATTTATTTTGTCGATATGGACACGTATAGGGAAATCTAGATCTGGGGAATCTCTCCTAAAAGCAATATTGCCTAGACATAGGGATATGAGGGTTGGTTGGCTTTAAGCTTCTGTGTGTTTATAATGCATAATTAATTTCTAGGGAGACAAGACATTGTAAACTAGTACATAAGGATAGACTTTCTTCGCCGAGACATCGGGTCTAAAGTAAATTAGAAAGTGACATTAACATTAATGAAGAAGACAAATTCATAAATACATGAGAGTGGATAAGATAAGTCGAACCCCCAACAACATAATCATTCCATATTTTAAAAACCAATCACCTATTGATGAGTCAATATTTTATTCACTTCACTTAACTTATTGTGCTAGTATTAATCGGGGAATTGTGCTTAATTGTCCAGTATTTTCCCGTTTTTCATAATTGTGCTTAATTTGACCGATAATTCTTATTTTGATTAATTTGAATTATCTATGATTAATTATTTTCATTATTAATTAAAGGGAATTATTGGATAAAATTTATAGACTAATTTATTTTGTGAACCAATTAATTAGAAGGTGCACATTTTATTTTGAAGGACAAGCACACTGTCACGGTTTGTTTGCACACGGGTTGGGTTGGAATTCACTTCAGCAGTTTTTCTTTTGCTCTGTTGGAGCAGCCACCCAAAAAGGTCACTCTCGGTTTCCCTCCATGCAGCACGATGAAACTGGTGTTCCTTCCTTAAAGGTGCTTCAAGGTCATGGCTGGAACAGAAGGTAACAGCACGTTCATCATAGCCATTAGAAGTTCACGGTGGAGGCTGGAAGAAGAATCACTGGCCACGGCTGGAAACACCAGCAGTTCCAACTTCATGTCTTCACCGTCCAACAGCTTCATGCTTCAACAACTCCATGCACGTCCAGCAGCTCTCGGTTTTCATCCATGTCCAGCCGCATCATCAACACATTCCAGCAGCAAGGACCGAGAATGAATGTATGGACAGCAGAATGATGAAGCATGAGCATCTGAATCCAATAATAAAAATTGAAGAGAAGTGTTGGGATTAGTGGAGAAGAGGATGGCAAGAAAAGAGAAGCTGATAGCTTTTCAGTTTTTCACGTGGGTGCATGGGTGTAAGTGGATCAGCATTTTTGATGAGCAAAGCACTAGAGAAAAGCAAAGAGACAAGGGAACATTGAAAAGAATGAAGAAGTGGGGTTGTCCCACGTAACCACACATTCAGAGGAAGAATAAGTGTTGAATGAAGTGTCCACCAAACACATGTGCTTCAAATAAAAGATGACCCATTTGCACATTGAATGGAGTGCACGGTGAAGAAACAAAGCTACACGGCACATGGAGTAAAAATGGTATGCAAGATGAATAAAAAAATATAGAAGTGGTGTTGGAGAGATGCACACGGCTCCACCCATTTATTCCTTCCTCCATATTTAATTTTTGAAAGAGAAAGCTGACACAAGACACACGGCACTTTACATAGAGTTAATTAAAATAAAGAATGGAGAATGAAGGGGCTTGCACGTGAAAGAGTGGGACCGTGTGGACACTATGTTTTGGAAGCAACACATGGGACTATGACATGGAGCACTAAAACGGCACTTTCCAGAGATGGTGGCACTTTCTTGAATTTTAAAGCAATTGGCTTGCAAACATCTTTGCAGTATGTAGCTACTCATTCATGGCTACAACAACACATCACACACGGCTAAAGCAAGGCATGGAGGAATGCATTTTTAATTTGGAGAAAAGTGGGCTGCCATATCACGGCACATGTGCTCATGTCCAGGTAGGTCCAGCACGTCCAAGAGCTCACACGGTCCAGCATCCACACTAAAGAAAGGAAGAGGCCGTGAACTTGAAGGGAGACCGTGAGACAGCAGTGTCCAGCACACAAGCTTCATCCAACAGGTTGTCACGTTCAGGCAACAACAGTAAGTGGTGGGTCAGTCAACCATTACATGAGTGCTCCAACCATTATCTTGAGTGCTCCAGCCACTAAGAGTATCATCATCATCATCTGTCAGAGTCCAACTCATGTCCAGGGGAGTGCAGGTTCTTCTTTCCTTTAAAAGGGAGAACTACAGCAGTAGGCAGTAGGCAGTAGGAGAGGAGTAGGGTAGAGTTTCTCGTTTTCCAGTTCTGAGTAATTTTTCCCCCTCCCCCTTGGGGAGGTTTGGGGTTTTGTTGTTCTTTGTTTCCAGTGTTGAAATTTCGGTCTGTGATGTTTAATTGTGTACTGTAATTTTTCTTTTCTGTAATGAATTGTAATTTAATTTTCCAGTTCAATCTCAACTTCTGCTGATGAATTTCCAGGTCTGTTCTAATGTTCAATTTAATTTCTGCACGATTTTAATGTTCTGTTGATGTTTTCAATCTGCTGTTCTGTATTTCATTTTTTGTGATGCACTTTTGAATTTTCGTTTTCTGCCTTCTGTTACAAAATTTCTGATTCTGTTTTACTGTCTTGAAATCTATTGCTTTCTAAATTCACGTTTCTGCAAACTGTTTTCTGAGTCTCACTTTGCTATTGATCAATTAAGTTTTCTGTGATGCACCTTAAGTTTCTGCTGATATGATGTTCGAAATTTCCTGCTTCCGTTTTCCAATCCACTGCTTTCTGAAATTGTTTCTGAATCTTTAATTTCGTTTTCTACATTCTTCTGGAAAATTCCTGCTTTTGTTTTTGACTGTTTTGAATTTTAATGTTTCTGAATTTACCGTTTTCTACCTTTTACTGTTTCGCATTTTGTTTTCACTGTGATTTGGTTTTCACTGTTTTAATTTATTTTTACTGTAATGTATTTCTTTTGTCCACAACAACAAACTTTCAACCCCCCCTTTTCGTATAAAAGATCTAAAACTGAACCGCGAAATATTGGTCCTTGAGAGACGACCTAGGAGTCACTTCCTAGTATATACTGCATTATTTTCGTGCATTCAAATTTGTATGACCGCGACAATCGTACCACCTATGCATTCTTATTGTCAATTGATCAACACTTGCATTCATGTTTGTTTTCTGCATTTTAAACCAAAAGATTTTGTTCTCAAGTCATATTTAATCAAGAAATCACATAACTGTTTAGGCCGTGAGTCTCTTGGGAAACGATACTTGGTCTTACCATATTTATTACTTGATACGATTCGGTACACTTGCCGAGGTCTTAACACCTAGATCTGGAGAATTGCTCCCAAAAGCAGTATTGCCTAGACATAGGGATATGAGTTTTGGTTATCTTAAGCTTCTGTACGTATGTAATGCAAAATTAATTTCTAGGGAGACAAGACATTGTAAACTAGTAATTAAGGATAGGTTTTCTTCGCCGAGACATCCGGTTTTAAGTAATTTAGAAAGTGATATTAACATTAATGAAGAAAATGAATTCATACATGCATGAGAGAAAATTTGGTGAAATCTGAACCCTAACAACACATTCATCTCATATTTTCAACTTCATCCATTCATTCTAGTGTTTAGCCTCAATTCATCAATTGCATTCATATTTACTTTCTTGTTTTGCATTCAAAAACCTAAAAATTGTTCTTCTTAAGTCTTAATTAGTTGAGTAATCACATAACTGTTTAGTGTTGTGAATCCTTTGGGAAACAATACTTGGTCTTACTATTTTATTATTACTTGATACGATTCGGTACACTTGCCGACATCTTAACACCCCACTCCCCTTCCACTCTCTCATTAAAGCCGCGTGACCTACAACCACTACCTACACATATAAAAACACACCTATACGCACAACTTTTAGGTATCTCGTGTTTCGCTTTGGCACACACATACTACATATCTTTTGAGGATTGTAGCAGGAATTACGTGCCCGCATGACTGTCCCAGTCTTCTTCAAACCCTTCTAAATGTCTTCCATTTTTCACTAGTCTATGAACTCAAGCATGCGTGCACTAATGTCATGAAAGAAAAAGTCAAAATGTAATAGTATTACACATGAAACCTCAGATGTATGACATTCCTCACTTTCAAAAAACATTGAAAATAAAGATCAAATTGATGATGATTGCAAGTAAGATGAATGACTCAAGCAAACAAAAAAAGAAACACAAAACAAAGTAAATGTTTTCCATATGTGTGCATCCATCCATCAAAAGAAATTCTGTCAGATCTAAACCCTCTTCATTCATATGAATGGTTGTCAAATCCTTTTTCAAAAATACAAAAAAAATAACAATATGGTTTTCTCTTTCAAGTCATACTGTTTCTTGTTGATAAAGTTTTTTTTCTCTCATTTTGAGGTTTTGACACTCATGATAACAGTTGAAAAACTGTTATTTTCATGCTTAAAATTGATAATAAAAGCAACCTTTAACACTTAGAAACTAGCTTGAAATCATACTTTTGGTTATATTTTTAGAAATAAGAGAGTTGGACAGCTTTATGCTTAATTTCAGTGTTTTTATGCAGGTTTTAAGGTGAATTTGGTGAAAGAAGTGAAGAAGGATAGAGATGGAATCAGAAAAGACATCAAAAAGTGCAAAAGGAGAAGCCGCAAGTACCGCTCAGCGGTAGTTTACCGCTGAGTGGCACTCAGGAGCTCACGTTGGATCCGCTGAGGGGTGAAAATGCCGCTGAGGGGAAGAAAACAACTCACGCACTTACCACTGAGCGGCAGTTTACCGCTGAGTGACACTTTTATGGGCTTGGACCTAATTTTTCTATATTTTTAGAATAGTATATAAGCTTTAAGACGTCCTAGGGTTTGTATCTTTGGCAGAGACGAAGCAAATACTCTTTTTTCCACCCCTTTGAAGGAAGATCTTGGATGCTTAGGCTACCTCTTCACTTTTCTAGGGTTTTGTCTTTCATTCTTCCATTATTATTCATCTAGTTTCGCCATGAATATGGTGAACTAAACCTTGTATTGTTGTTGGGGAATCAATGTAGTCTTGTGAAACTCTCATATATGGAATTTGTTTTAACATCTTACTTTTAAGACTTATGCTTTCTTTCATCATTTGTTAGGGTTTTTCCTCTTTGCTTAATGCTTGCTTTGTTTAACTCATTCATTGTCATGATCATTGATTTTGTCGATACGGGAACGTACGGGGAAATCTAGATCCGGGGAATTTCTCCCAATAGTATATTGGTTGCCTTTAAGCTCCTGCTCTTCAGAACTAATTACTAGGAATGCTAGGAATTGTATGAACTCGTAATTAAGGATAGGCCTTCTTGCAAGGTGATTTAGAGAGTTACATTAACAATTGATGAAAAGAATGTTGAATTTCTAAAGTATATGAGAGTGGATAAGATGAAATTGATAACCCCAACAACATACTCATCCATATATTTCATTGAAGTGTTTGTATTCTGTTTTTGCCATTGATCAAATTCATGCATACATGTTTATTTACTGTCTTTTGCATATAAAACTCCAATCAATTTGTTCTTAAGTCTTAAATAATCAACAAATCACATAACTAAACTAGGCCGTGAGTCCTTTGGGAGAACGATAATTGGTCTTACCGAGTTTTATTACTTGAAACGATTCGGTCACACTTGCCGATTGTCCGACAAGTTTGTGGCGCCGTTTTTCGGTGTTCATAAATTTGTCATCAAGTTTTTGGCGCCGTTGCCGGGGACTCGTGGTTTAACTAGTTAATTTGTGTGATTATTGATTATCTTTGACTTGAATTTTAAATTTCTATTTTTATTTTCTGTTTTTATTTTTCGGTTTTTATTTTATTTTATTTTATTTTATTTTCTATTTTTATCTCTGAAATCTTATATCTTCTTTTATATCTTTTTGTGCTGACCAATTCTTCTAGGGTTTTGTTTTCTTGTGTATGCAGGAGGGTCTCCGAACCAGGAGCAAGAAAACTACAGAACCTCTTCTTGAAGGTTTAGACGAGAGTAGACGGAGGAGAAGAATCCGTACATCTAGAAAACTTTTCCCTCCTCCGGAAAATCTTTTGCAACCATCACCACAAGGTTATGACCATAGCACTGAGAACATGGAAAATAATAATATCAGAAGAACTCTTGCACATTACACAAATACAGCTGGACCTCAGCAATTTAACAGCATAGCAAGACCAAGAGTCAATGCAGCTAACATGGAGGTCAAACCAGCGTTGATCCAACTGGTAAAAAGTAATCAATTCAATGGGTTATCTGACGAAAGCCCATATGTGCACCTCACAACATTTAATGAGATCTGCAACACAGTGAAAATAAATGGGGTGCCAGATGAAGCGATCAAACTTAACTTGTTTCCATTCTTATTAGGAGGCAATGCTAAGCTTTGGTTAAATTCTTTTCCAGAGGGAAGCTTTACAGAGTAGGAAGCAGTTGTGACAAAGTTCCTAAATAAATATTTCCCACAATCAAAGGTGAATAAAGGAAAGCAAGAGATTTCTTCATTCAGGCAAGGCATGGAGGAATCACTGGGTCATGCATGGGATAGATATAAAAGCTTGTTAAGAAAAACACCCACGCATGGATTCGATGAAGTGGAAGTAGTCCTAACCTTCCTTGGAGGTCTTGGTTCACAAACCAAGATGATGCTTGATGCCTCAGCAGGAGGAAACATCAAATGGAAAACTCCAGAGGAAGCTACAGAAATCATTGAAAATATGGCTACTAGTGACAACGAGCTAAACAGTGAAAGAGGAGCTCCTATCCAACAAAAAGGAGTTCTACAACTACAAACAAATGATGCCTTGCTAGCACAGAATAAAATTCTAACTCAACAACTGGAGACTCTTACAAAAACACTTGCACAATTGCCTAAAGAGTTAAAGACTGCTGCACAGGTACAATCTCAGTTGTGTGAATTATGTGGGGGTGACCATATCAATGGTCAATGCGCCTTCCCAGCAGAAGCCGTAGAGGATGTTAATTATATGGCCAATCAGTACCGTCAAGGGAATTTTAATCAAGGGTGGAAACCACACCCAAGCATTGGTCAAGGGCAAACTGGGCAAGCTGGACAATTTAACAAGCAACAGCAACAACCAACCTTATGGCAGCAGATTTCTATACTTAATGAAAGGTCCATAAGGATGGAAGAAACTCTTAATTAGTTCATACAGAAAACTGAGTCTACCCAGAAGAGCACTGAAGCTGCTATCAAGAATTTGGAGATTCAGATGGGTCAGATCACTAAGTAGGTGGAAGAGAGGCCAAATAAAAACTTTGGGGCTAATACTGAGGTTAACCCCAGAGAAGAATGCAAAGTGTTAGAGAGTACTAAAGATGAGATAGTTGAGTTAGAAAAAGGAGAGACAGAAGAGAAAAGAGAAAAAAGAGAGACAGAGAGTAAAGATATTTTTCCTTTTCCAATAAATCAGGAGAAACAACTTGATTTTACAGAATTATTCAAGATGGTGGACAATGATGCACCTTGGGAGGAGATACTACAACAAATTACAGTTTATACTAAATCTGAGGAAGAGGTCTCTACAAAGAAAAGACGTAGAGATGATGAAGCAAAGAAGTGTAAAGCTGTTAAAAAGGAGTCATTCCCTCCAAAAGCGAAAGATCCAGGAGGCTTTTCTATTCCTTGTACCATAGGGAAGAAAAGGGTTAAAAAAGCTCTACTTGATTTAGGTTCAAGTGTTAACTTGATACCTTATTCTTTACTGGAGCAGATTGGTGATGTTAATGTGAAACCTGTAAAGGTTAACCTAGTAATGGCAGACTGGTGACAAATTTATGAACACCGAGATACGGCACCACAAACTTGTTGAACAATCGGCAAGTATGACCGAATCGTTTCAAGTAATAAACTCGGTAAGACCAAGTATCGTTCTCCCAAAGGACTCACGGCCTAGTTTAGTTATGTGATTCGTTGATTAGCTAAGACTTAAGAACGAAATAAGTGAAGTTTAATATGCAAAACAGAAAATAAACATGTATGCATGAGTTTTGATCAATGGCTAAAACAAAATACAAACACTTTCAATGGAATATATGGATGAGTATGTTGTTGGGGTTTATCAATTTCATCTTTTCCACTCATATATTTTAGGAATTCAACATTCAATTCATCACTGTTAATGCCACTCTCTAAATTACCTTGTCAAGAAGGCCTATCCCTAATTACGAGTTCATACAATTCCTAGCATTCCTAATAATTAGTTCTTTTAGTGCAGGAGCTTAACGACAACCAATATACTATTGGGAGAAATTCCCCGGATCTAGACTTCCCCGTACGTTCCCGTATCGACAAAACCAATAATCATGCATTGAATGAGTTAAACAAAGCAAGCATTGAGCAAAGAGGAAAAACCCTAACTAATGATGAAAGAAAGCATAGGTCTTAAATATAAGATATAAGCACAAATTCCATATATGAGAGTTTCACAAGACTACATTGATTCCCCAACAATAATACAAGGTTTAGTTCACCATATTCATGGTGAAACTAGATGAATAATAATGAAAGAATGAAAGATAAAACCCTAGAAAGGTGAAGAGGTAGCCTGAGCATCCAAGATCCTCCTTCAAAGGGGTGGAAGAGAGAGTGTTTGCTTCGTTTCTGCCAAAGATACAAACCCTAGGACGTCCTAAAGCTTATATACTATTCTAAAATTACAGAAAATTCAGGCCCAAGCCCATAAGTGTGCCGCTCAGCGGTAAAGTGCCGCTCAGCGGTAAGTGCGTGAGTTGGTTTCTTCCCCTCAGCGGCCATTTTGCCCCTCAGCGGATCCCCCGTGAACTGCTGAGTGCCGCTCAGCGGTAAACTGCCGCTCAGCGGCAGTTGCGGCTTCTCCTTTTGCACTTTTTTGATGTCTTTTCTGATTCCATCTCTCTCCTTCTTCACTTCTTTCACTAAATTCACCTTAAAACCTGCACAAAAACACTGAAATCAAGCATAAATCTGTCCAGCTCTCTTATTTCTGAAAATATGAATAAAAGCATGATTTCAAGCTAGTTTCTAAGTATAAAGGTTGCTTTTAGTGTCAATTTTAAGCATGAAAATAACAGTTTTTCAACTGTTATCACAGACGGATCTTCAAAGGAACCATGTGGAATTGTAGAGGATATTATAGTTTGTGTAGGCAAACTACAGTTCTTGGTAGACTTTGTGGTGATGGAGATGGAGACGGAAAGGAAATGCGTTTATTTCCGGCGGCTTTTTACCGACGGCATATGAGCCTTCGGTAAGTCATTCCTGAGTTCAATTACCGGCGGCTGAGAGGCCTTCGGTAATGTCTTCGAAGAATTTTAAGTTGTTCCCTCTCTGCAATTCATTTTCCCACCAGCCCTAGTGTTCTCGTCGGCTAAAACCTTTCCCTTCAACCCTTCTCCTTTGCTCCTTCAACGTTACCAAGCCCTAATCTTGCTCTCCTCTGCCAAATTTCCGAAATTCCTCCACCGATACGAAAGTCGTTGTCTGTTTTTGGTCACCCCAAGGCGTTCTCTCGCGGAGCTGTGGTTGTTGGTGGTGTGATGTTTCCGGTAGGGTGGTGGGTCGTGGTAGTCGGCGTTTTGTGGTAGTGGTGGTGGGTCATCGAGGTTAGCTTGACGGCAGCGAGTTAATGAGGGCTTATTAAGTTCGTGGTCGTGGTCTGCAGAGGCTGACATCTTCGTCCATTTTGCTTTCTTGGTAAGTTTGTTTTCAAAATTGAATTTATGTGGAGAAGGAATTGTACTTGAATGATGCTTGCTTTCTTTATTTGTTTTGTTTTCAGGTTGTTTTGAATGAATATATTCTTGGATGGTTAACTGGAAACTGTGATTAAATTGAACTGCTTCCTTCTTTAGGCACCAGTAGTGTGAGTAACTAAGTAGTATATTCATTGTTTACTGTAGTGCTAAGAGCTTTTATTGGTCTGTGTATAATGTTAGTATTGACTTTCAATAACTAGAAAATTGCAATTTGAAAAGTGAATAGAATGATGTCATTGATATTTGAAAATAATATCGCAGATATTTCTAACATAGTGCAAGGGTATATGTAAGGAAATAAATCACCCCAATAATCAGAAATTATATCCTAATAAGCAGGTCTAGCTTCCTGGACAGACTCCTTTACAAATTCCTTTGATTCAAGGGATTTCAAACCTGAAACACTGAAATGATTTACATCTAATTTACAATATCCACATCTTCAGCTTCATCCCCTCTGCCCCAGTTTTATTAATTATAAGTCTTCCCATTCTTAGCTTGTTAATTGGATCATTGAAACTGGAGCCTTCCAGCCCTTATGCTGGACACGAGCTATTTGCTCTCTTTATGAAACACACTAAGTTTTCTTATAGCTTTTCCATAATGACGTAGATGATCTAGCTACTGTGTTGTGTTCTTACCTTTTCATTTAACTAAATTTCCTTGTAGGAAAGTACAATATGTGAACATTGATCTTTTATCCACTAGTGAACCTGTATAGCCTGCATTGGTGTGTTAATAATCATGGGGGAACCACACCATAAAAAGTTAGTTGTTGCAGTTGGAAAGCTCAACAAGGTCTAGCTAACCCAGCTTTAAAATCCTTTACGTTTGTGGGACTCAAGTCCTATACCAATTAGGTTCTAACATCCCATCACACTCCATTATAATCATGTTGGTTTGTTATGCACTTTTCCTTTGACTACCCTGCTGAGTAGTGTAATACTTATGTAGCATGGTTGCTGTTGAAAAACGTTTTTTACACTCTTGTACTAATTAATAAGAACCTTTGCTGAATCATACCACAAAATCTAGCTACTGTAGTTGAAGTGCCATTGAACCCCGACAGTCCATACTAGAGTCCTTAGTTCAAATATGGGACAGAACTCCCATACTTTGCAATTGGATCCTAACATCACTTTTTCACTATTCTTGAATAAGACTATTTTTTTGGGGTTCCCTTGTGAAGTGATTAAAACTCTGTATGTTGGAGATTGAAGGTGAGGTTCTCTTGCATTGAGCATGAATTGACTAATGAGATTAAGTGGATGTTATATGCCTTGGCAATGTTTAAACAAGATCAGTGTTCCAGCCATCTTTGGTTCATTCTTTTGTATACTGCATGTTTTACTTTAAATTCGTATAGCTTATGCTTGAGATCAATGGAGTAGGGACTTGCTTGCATCCAATTTATGTTGTTTCCATCCATAAATCTGTTTCATTTTGTAAAAATACAAAGATCTCTTTGCTGGAGCGTGTAGGTTCAAAATTCTGAATTCTTTCATCTAGAAATCCTGCATCAGTCTCTACATCAAATCTTCTTTTTCTTTTCATCATTCCCAGGTGCTCTGATGTGATCATTATATCCCTCTCTTTTTCATTCAATCTGACTTCAAATAAAAAAAGTACTACCGTCAATCATCTCTTTGTTGAATATATATTGTATTTCACAGTGCAAGCCTTAGTTGCTCATTTACCACTTCATATAAGCTTCCCCTGTGATCCAAAGCTACAAACTAAAATAGAGTCATCTGTGATCTTTTTTAATTACCATTTTCTTGTCCTTCTTCATTTTCACTTGGTCCAAGGCAAGAAGTTAAATTGAGACAGAGGGTTTCACACTCAGCTGCCAAAATTGATGGCTTTACTCTTTGAACACTCATTGATGCCTTTACCCTTTCACACTCAGTGAATACATTCATTGATGCCTTTACTCTTTCAACCTTGTCTTTTACAAGTTATTTCAATGTGTATGATCCTAGCACCTACGTATTACTCAACCATAGTTCAAGGTAACCTCAATAATCTTTAGTTGTCAATTAAGGCCAACTTGTATACATCTCAAGCATTTTTGGTATTTTAATTGATTGAATGTTGATTATAGCATTTTGCTGTGAATATTTTCTGTAACATCCATCAAACCTAAAAAATTTCCCAATTCTATTGATGCCACTAATTATTTAGAATTATATATATATATATATATATATATATATTTAAAAAAGCAGCCTTGTGAATACATGCCTGCAACTGTTTTATTACCTTCCAATTTGATAAGAAGATGAACAAGTGGACTCAAACTCCAGATTTCCATTTGTTGAAATGATTCTTATAACCAGATTTTCAAGTACTTAAAAGTAAATCAAATATATGATCATTATTTTCAGAAGCTCAGCAATTGATGGACTGTTACCCCAAGAGCAGTGACAAGAAAACATTGAAGAGGTGGTTCTTTATTGATAAAAGAGTAGGGGAAGTAGACATGTGATAGAAACTTGTTTGGTCCTTGTCAATACTTGTTAAACTTGTTTGGTCCTTGTCAATACTTGTTAACTGTTTATTGGTTTAGTGTTAAGATTTGGATTGATGTTTATATTGTTGGTTTGTGCTGACCTTAAATGTTGTGGTGCAGTTTCCAACTTAGAGACCTTATTCATTTGAGGTAGCATCTTTAGGAAGAGGAGCTGAAACAGAATATTGGTTGAATAGGGAAGTTTCAGGCAGCTGTAAGTGGTAGCTTCAGTTCAAAAATCTACAACCTGTAAGTTTTATTTGTAATTCATGTCATCCATAATGAATTTCCTACCATTCCAGCTCTGCATTATTGAACTTGATCATGGTTGACTATTGAGGTTGAAATTTAATTATTTGTTAGCATTGGTGTTTTTGCTTCTGTTGTGAATTGTGTGAAATTGTTCCAGCTTTTTATTTTCATTTTCAATTTGTCCTTAGGTGGTTGTGTAGCAAGATATTAACTTATAAGGAAATGATACCATGTCTAGCCTTGGTGATATGACTAAAAATGCCAAAACTTGAATTTTATTGCACGAAATCTGCAGAAAAAGTCAAACTGGACCCTATAACCTGTTCTAAAAGACTTAAACCTTGGAAAATTGGTTCAAACAATCCTGTAGACATAGTGAAGGCAACACGTGAATGTAAACAAGGTATAACAACAACCCAACCTTTTAACATTTAAGTATAGCCAATTTCATTACACCAATTCATGATGTAAGAAGGTAATATACCTATTGTTCTTAGACAAAGCTTGCTCAAAATAACCAAGAACTTCCTCAAAAACTAATTCTTAATAGAACTTTAAACATCAAAATGTTAATTTGAAACTTCAAACATTTGGTCAGCATTAAGTATATTTTTATACGAGTAATTTATACATACACTTAGCAATATATTTTTAATGTAATGTATATAAAGAAATACTAATAACAGTGGGATCTGAAGTAAATATACATTATAGGAACATAATTTTGACAGTTTAGTCAAAGGAAATTGTTCTTCACCATTGGAATAATAGGAAATGATATGTTTTAAGTTGTCTTTTGTTTGTAACTTTTTAAAACGAATATTATGATAAAATTTTGATCTAACATGAGACAAATGTGGGTAAGTAGTTGTACTTGTCTTTGACACTTGTGATGTTAACATCAGAGCTATGTGAAGTAGTGAGGAAAACTAGTTATTGGAAACCAAATTTTATATATGCAGTTAGTAATCATGCTGAAAACTTCATCCTAAGAAATATTCAAAGCTGTACTTGTCTGAGGTCTCTTAAACAGTGCACAGTATAATTGATGATTGTGTCAATCATTAGTTAACCTTCATTTTCTATATCTGGGTCAGCCCTATGTTGATGTTGGTTTTGGTTCTCTTCAAGTTGCAGTAGTAAAATACATAATCCAGATTGTGGTTTATCTCTTAATTTTATTGTATAATATCTCTTAATTTTGAATGATATGTTTAACACTCTACCATCACATTCTGCAGCAGCCCAGTGCCCTGCTTTTTTCTTCACTCTTATCCAGTTCTATATTGTTTAGGAAGAGTAATTAACAATGGAAACAGTTTGTGCATATGGAATGACTGTACTTTCCATTTCATGTGTTAGGGTGAGCCTTTAAAGGAGTTTCAATTGTGCCCACAAAGGGAGGAAGAGAGTCTACGGAGAAGACTTAACTAGGAATATTGACAGCAAAGGCAAAGGTTTGGGGACCTAAACTGAAATTGCATGACTGTAATTCTGTCCTATTACTTGTATTCTTGTTTCATGAATTTTATCTTGTGCTTAGATGTTGTGAATGTTGAGTTTGAATGTTATGTTATATTGATTGAAGTTTTTATATCTTTTTTATAAGATCATTGTTGAACTTCTTCCTTTTTTAACCTATTATATACATGATGAGTTTCTGCATAATTATGATCACATCACAGAAGATAAAAGAAAAACAATCTAGTGATGATTTATTTGATAAACTGACTTAGATAGATATGCAATGATATTATTCCAGTTCAAAGCTCTCTCTCACACACATTCATGCAGTGAAAAAATATGGATACATGAACCATAATAAGTGATCAGACTAACATCATCTAAGCTCCAACAAAAATAGCAAAAGTTTTATCTCTCTGTCTCTGGTCCATAGTTGTTTCCCAAGTAAAAAGCATCAAAACACACTCTGCAACATATTTATTTGCGTTTAGGCACCAACCCCTATGCTATGCTATGCACATTCATTGACTCACACCTCTCTTTGACAATCGTCATTTTCATAGCTCACATTTCAAGGTTCCTCACACCATACACACACTCTCAGCAAAAAGGGCCACCCTCCTTGAAAACCACAACTTTAGTTCCTTTCCCTTCTTCTTCTAACCTTTATTTTTTCTTTCTGAGTGTTTCTAGTGACACCCTTTTGCAATGTCATCCAAAAGAAGCTGATTCTGTTTCTTACTTTACCGGGTTTTGAGGCAATTATAAGCTTTTCATGCACCATCTGCACCTAAGTGAGAGCATGAGGTTGATCAATCTACCCCCTTGTTTCTGATTTCTATTGTTGATTTTGTTCTTGTCCATATTCTCTTCCTCTGCATAACAGATAAGGGCATGTTTTTAGTTCTAAAGGGTCTTCTTTCTGTAATCTGTATATAATCTGGCCGGATTTTCAATCTGCCTTCATTTTGAATGCTGTAACAAGTTTAATACAACAATTACAACTTGTTTAAACTGCCAAATAGCACAAAATCCCTGTTGCGCGAAAATAGACACCCAATACAACTTTTTCTTCTTAAAAATGACTACATAAACTGCACTAGAATGGTTCGAATTTGCAAACTACATAAATACATCCATGGTTAGATTGTAGTATATATCCATGCTTTTATAGATATTTGATTGCCTAAATTATGTTGATGTCTGTATGGTATGTTCATTTACCTTGTATTTAATTTCTTAGCCTATAACTTCATTAAGTGGAGTAGTCATTTAAATACCCATGGTACTACACACATTCTCAAAGCAATGAGAATGGTAAAAATACACTAAACACTTAGAAACTACAACATATTCGGAAGTACTCTAGAGAAGAGAACTTCAGTAGTAATAAGTTGTCTCCTCCAACTTTAATACAGAGCCCCCCCTTAGTAAGTCTAAGGCATTTCAATACCGAGGACTTCTCTTTGCATGCCCTTATTGAATGCCTATGACCATAGTGTTCAAATTGCCTTCCATGTTCGACTTGAGTAGTAATAGGTTTATTACTTATGTCACATGGAGTGTTGCTGTTTTGGCTAAGTTTTTATTTGTTTGGCTTGTCACAGAACATGGCCCATTTTCCCAACCATCGTGGATGGATGTACGACCGTTGTTATAGTGGAAGGAGAGGTTTGAAGGAATCTTTTGTCATCGGAGTTGAAGAGCTCGTGGAGACGGCCCGACGATATCAATATTATGCCCTTGATGGAGGGATTCGATGTCCATGCATCAAGTGCGAATGTACAAGGATTTTGAAAGATGAAGTCGTCAAAGTTCACCTTTACCAAAAAGGGTTCATGCCTAATTACACGGTTTGGACATTTCATGGTGAAGAAATTCCTTCGACCTCCACTGCAGCTGAAAAACGGCTTGCATCAGGTTCGAATACTATTGTACATACATCTGAGATAGATCAATTTGCCTATATGCAAGAGATGGTCGACAATGCTCTTCGTCACCATGCTGAAGAAGCAGACGATAGTCATGATGAAGAGCCTCCAAATGAAACGACGCAGAGGTTTTACAATTTACTGACAGAGGCAAATCTACCTGTATTTGAAGGTTCATCTGAGTCAAAATTGTCAGTGTGCATTAGACTCATGGCTGGGAAATCTAATTGGAACGTTCCCATTCAAGCAGTGGACTTCTATACAAAATTGATGTTAGATTTGACACCACCAAACAATTTCATGCCAAAGAACTATTACCAAGCCAAAAAATGTGTTTCAAAGTTGGGATTGGATGTCAAGAAGATTGATTGTTGTGTTAATGGATGTATGTTATTCTATGACAATGATAGTGGCAAAAATGATGCATTATTGGTTGAATGCAAGTTTTGTGGCTCACCTCGATATCAGACAATGCATGCTGGACGGAGGCAAAAAAAACCAATTCCATTAAAGTCCATGTTCTACTTGCCTATAATTCCAAGATTACAAAGATTGTTTACTTCAATGCAAATATCAGTACACATGACATGGCATGATGGTAACAAAACTCCGGGATTTTTGCGTCATCCTTCTGATGGTGAAGCTTGGAAGCACTTCAATCGTAAACATCCATCCTTTGCTAGTGAACCACGTAACGTCAGACTTGGTCTATGCTCTGATGGGTTTACCCCGTACATTCAGGCGTCTGCATCACCGTATTCATGCTGGCCCGTGATAGTTACCCCATACAATATACCACCTGAGATGTGTATGACAAAGCCTTACATGTTTTTATCGTGTATAATACCAGGTCCATCTAATCCCAAATCATTGATTGATGTGTACTTGGAGCCTTTGATTGATGATTTGAAGAAGTTATGGAATGGTGTTTGGACGTATGACGTTTCAAGGAGGCAAAATTTCCTTATGAGGGCAGCCTTGATGTGGACTATTAATGACTTCCCAGCGTACAGCATGTTATCTGGTTGGAGCACACATGGTCGATTAGCTTGTCCACATTGCATGGAACATACAAAGTCATTCCAATTGAGTCATGGCCGGAAAAGTAGTTGGTTTGACTGCCATCGACGGTTCTTGCCCATTGATCACCCCTTTAGAAGAAACAAAAAGGCATTTCGCAAAGGACAAGTTGAAACGGATATGCCCCCGCCAAAGTTAACTGGATCACACGTGTGGAGAAGAGTGAAAGACTATCCAAAAGTCACTGAATCTGGTCAGAATAGGCTAGAAGGGTTTGGGGAATGGCATAATTGGACTAAAAGAAGCATATTCTGGGAACTTCCCTATTGGAAGGACAACTTGCTAAGACACAACATCGATGTCATGCACACAGAAAAAAATTTCTTTGACAATGTCTTCAACACAGTTATGAATGTTAAAGGTAAGACAAAAGATAATGAGAAAGCAAGAAAAGATTTACCTTTGTATTGTGGACGAAAAGACTTAGAGTTGAAGGCACAAGGTAACGGCCGATTATTTAAACCAAAAGCAAATTACACCATGTCAAAAGACGAGACAAGAATAGTGTGTGGATGGATCAAGGAGCTTAGAATGCCAGATGGATATGCTTCTAACTTGTCCAGATGTGCCAATGTTCAGAACGGTACTATTCAAGGGTTTAAGAGTCATGATTGTCATGTATTCATGGAGACTTTCATCCCTCTTGCGTTTAGTTGTTTGCCAATGCACGTGTTAAATCCACTGATAGAAATCAGTAACTTCTTTAAAGATTTGTGCTGCACGACACTAAAGGAGAATTCCCTTAAAAAGATGCATGAAAATATCCCGATTATTCTCTGCAAATTGGAAAGAATATTCCCTCCTGCATTCTTTGATTCAATGGAGCACATTCCAATTCATCTTGCATATGAAGCTTGGCTTGGGGGACCCGTGCAGTACAGGTGGATGTATCCCTTTGAAAGGTTTATGGGAGAATCCAAATGTTCAATTAAAAATAAAGCTAGAGTGGAAGGCTCAATTTGTGCAACTTACTTGCACAGAGAGACAACTTATTTTTGTTCACATTATTTCAAGAACTTCATGTTGTCCCCCACTCATGTCAGAAATGAAATGCAATGGCAAGTTGAACCACGTGAAGGTGCATTATCAGTTTTCCGACAATCAGGCCGTCACGCAGGGAAAGAATTCACTCATTGGTTAACTGATGCTGAATTCAACTCTGCTCATGTCCATGTCTTGATCAATTGCAGTGAAGTCAAGTCGTACCTTGAGTATGTCATCATCCATCTCTAATCTATCAAACGGTTTAATTGTTATACACTAATGAATTTCATTTGTACCAGCTCATTTGTTGTGGCTGAGCAAGTCGCAGAAGGAAATACTTCTGCTAGAATACACTCAGAGTTTCCCCATTGGTTTAGAAATCAGGTCCGTAGTTTTGTCCTACGTTTAGAGCAAGGTTAATTTGACTATTGCTTTTATAATTTTGTTAGTACCTTTGTAGGTTTTTAATCAGGCATTAACTCCCACGGTTCAAGAGTTAAGACATCTCTCCAATTGGCCAATGAGATGTGTCAAAGAATGGCACACTTACTTCATCAATGGTTACAAATTCCATACACATGAATGGTCTAAAGGAAAGAAAACATCAAATTGTGGTGTGTATGTCAAGGGCCTAACAGAGGGTTCTTATGATGATTTCTACGACATCATTCATAAAATATATGAGTTAGAGTACAACAACACTACTTCTCCAAACAGAGTGGTACTTTTTTATTGTGAATGGTTTGATCCTTCTAGAGCTGGTACTAGAGTCGATCCACGCTTTAATATTGTCGAACTCAACCAGAGATTAAGATATGGACCTTCTGATCCTTTCATTCTACCATCTAATGTCAGACAGGTTTATTATGTGCCATATCCACCATTTCGCAATATTGACAAGCGTGGTTGGGCCGTAGCAATACAAACGAAGCCTAGAGGTCGCATAGACTCAAATGAAGTTGAGGAAGATGTAGCCTACCAACTTGACCAAATGTCACAACCACAAGAAATTATCGAAGTTGAACGTATAACCGCATTGGTCAACCCTGATGGTGATGGAGATGAATTAGAAGCAACAATACAAGGTGATGAAGAACAAGAGGAAGAAGAAGAAGAAGAAGAAGAAGAAGAAGAAGAAGAAGAAGATGAAGAAGAAGAACAAGAACAAGAACAAGAAGATGATGATGATGATGACGATGAAGAAGAAGAACAACAAGATGATGATGATGAAGACGATGCTGAAGATGAAGATGAAGATGATGATCATGATGACGATGATTGAATGTTGAACATCTATTGTAGCAAATTGGACTATCATTTCATTACCGTTATCTAAAATACCATCTTAAAGTTGTATGCAATTACTTATACATTGACTTTAAAAACAATTGATCATTCTTTATTCATTTATATTTTTTCGCTTTATTTGTAACCATTTGAATGCAGTAATGACAGGACAAGGTTCAGAACGTCCTGATAAAGGAAAAGGGGTAGCAAGGCCTACAAAGAGGCAACGTCAGGCACCAAAGTATGTACTTAGGGTGCCTCCTAGACTACCTACCACTGCTGCAGGTAATACATCATCTGTGGGGCCTCCTCCTACCCCTATTATACAGCCTCCTACACCTGCAGTAGACCCTTCTCCTCCTCCTGCAGCACACCCTTCTACTACCCCTGCAACAGACTCTCTTCCTCCTCCTGTTATTGCCACCCCCACTCCTCCCCCTATTGTTATTACCCCCACTCCTCTTCCTTACCCTACTTCTATACCTTGCTCATCTTCTGTACCTCCTTCTGAGACTGTCACACCACCTGCTGATCCAGATTCAAGTGGTGATGGTGAAGGTCTTGACCCGCCCCTCCATGATCGACCATGGATTGAGCCCTATGGTAAAGGGTAAGTTTATAATCTGTTGATATCATTTGGTGTTTAAACCATATTGTAATTGAAATGACTTTTTTTATGCAGGTTTATTCCATCTAGGGTTGCTTCCCAGGCCATCACACGTTCAATTAAGCAACAGTTTTTAAGTCCATGGCCTACTTGGGGAGCAATACCTGATGACGACAGAAAGCCATTCTGGCAGCGCTTTCAGGTGAGCAATCCATTACACTAATGTCCCTCTTATTTTAGTATGTTTTGTAATCAATGTTTGTTCTCTTTAATGTTACAGATGAAGGTGCAGTGGAAACCTGAACATGAAAGTCAGATACACAGAAATTTCCACATGAAAGCATCTCATCGGCTGTCAGAGATGTTTAGGGATGCCCGCAATGCAGGACAGCGCCCTAACTGGATGGGTGAACAAATTTGGAACTCTTTACTGGCTCATTGGAATACAGTAGAGTTCCGCAATAAGTGTGCCAAAGCCCAGCGGAACAGAGCATCTGAAAGGGGTGGCACCCTGCATACTAGTGGGTCGATCACCATTAATGAGCATGTCATTCGTATGGTATAATCTCATTACATAACTTTTTCTTTCGTACATAAGTTATGTATATTCTATTTCATATGTACGCTTGTAACTCTTAATTATGTTACAGGCACAGGCTCTAGGACGGGCAGTCCATGTTGATGAGGTCTTTGCACAGACTCATGTTCGGAAGGGAACTAATCAATTTGTTGATGAAAGATCTCGGAAGACTCATGTAAGCAAATAACACTATTACTATTACTAATTTTTCATTTATGTTATTCTATCATTTCCTGACATTGCTTTTTTTGTTTCAACAGGAAGACTTTTCTATGAGACTTTCACAGGTTAGATCTGAACATGAGTCAGCTCCTACACCGGATGATGCCAGTAATGCAGATGATGACATCCGTAGGACACAGTGCTAGATCGACATCGTTGGTGGGAAGAAAAAGGGACGCGTGTACGGTGCGGGACAGCTTGCTGCAAACTATACAGCATCCAGAGGAGGTACTCTGAAGCACCAGCCTTCTTCTTCCACTAGTACTCCTGACGAGGTCGTTCTTCGCCTCACGCAGGCACTCGAGCAACGTGACCAGGAGATCACTAATCTCAGAGCAGAGTTTACAAACTTTAAGGCCCTGGTCATGAGAGTCTTGCCTGAAACCTCACAGGACATACAAAATATCCCTCCGACCCAGCCACGACCCTCCTCATCACCTGCTGCCACTCAGCAGCCCACATCAGTCCAACCCTCATCAGTCCAACCCACACCAGTCCAGCCATCAATAGAGGAGCAGGATGATGAAGATCATTCTGATGATAGTTATGTACATTATTAGTTTCATTTTCTTACTACTTGTTACACAAACATTTGGATATTAGAACATTTTTGAGTAGATATCATTTCAATGTTAGTTAGATCTACTTCCAGACTTTGGATGTTAGAACATCCTTTTGTTACATTGCTTTATGTTTGAACTATAATTACATTATCTATACATTAATGGATGTTCTATGGATTAATTGATGTTCAATGGATATTGATAATTGATTGCATCTTTGAGATGCACATTATGCATGTTTGTATGTGCTTGAAAACTGTTATGCAGGTCTGTTTGTAATTGAAATTTGTTATACAGGTCTGGGTTGCACAATAAATACCATTTCTCTGAAACCTTCTCTGCAATTTACCGAAGGCTCTTGCCCTTCGGTAAATGCCCACGTAAGGTCATTACCGAAGGCTTCTGCCCTTCGGTAAATACCCTCGTATGGTCATTACCGAAGGCTTTTGCCCTTCGGAAATTACCGAGGGCTTTTGTCCTTCGGTAATTACCGAAGGCTTCTGGCCCTCGGTAATTACCGAAGGCTTCTGGCCCTCGGTAATTACCGAAGGGCAAAAGCCCTCGGTAATTGTTAGCGACAAGAGATTTACCGAAGGATTTTTGGCCGTCGATAAGCCTTCGGTAAACACCATTTATCGACGGCTTATGGCATTTTCCGAGGGCTTCTGGCCTTCGGTAATGCCCTACTTTTTTGTAGTGAGATACCTATTATTCTTGGAAGACCGTTTATGAAAACGGCCAAAGCCATCATTGATGTTAACGAAGGTATAGTGGTGCTTCAAGACCGAGAGGAGAGAGTTGTTGTAGATGTCTTTAAAGATGAGAGGCAGATACAGGAGGAAGAACCTAGTCATAAAGCTGCATTTCAAGATGTACACATGACTAGCCATCAAGATGAAAAGCCCAAGGTTAAAGGTAAACATTGTTTGTTGTTTCAGGTGCAGAAAGGAGAAAAGACTGGAAGAGGAAGAAAAGTTCCTAATGACTGGATGAAAGGAAGACCCCAACTTGGTACACCTGTGAGAATCAAAAACAAGTTGTGGGTTGTGAAAGGCTACAAAGAGAAGGAGATGATAGAGATAGAGTCTCCATATTCTAGAAGAGTCAAAACAGTACACAGGAAACAGTTGAGGAGTTGGTGGGACAAGGACATCAACTATGAAGAAGGAACTTGAACTTTATTGGGTCAAGCTAATGACGTTAAAAGAGCGCTTGCTGGGAGGCAACCCAGTGATTTTAGAACTTTTGATTTTATAATTTTTAATCTGTTGGACATTATTTTTGTAAATATTTTTTTTTGGATATAGCATCTACTGAAGGATGCTAGGTGGTTAAGTATCTACTGAAGGATACTAAGTTTGTAACACCTACTGATGGGTGTTGGTAAGATAGTTTTGCACCTACTGATGGGTGTTGGTAAGAAAGTTTTGCACCTACTGATGGGTGTTGGAGGATTTTGGGTCAGGCTCGTGACGTTAAACAAGCGCTACCTGGGAGGCAACCCAGTTGATTGATTATATTTTGTTTGTTCTGCTTTAGTTGCATAATAGGGTTTTGCATGAGTAATCTGAAAATTGAATTCCAGGGAACCAGTGAGGGGCATGTTTAGGAGGCACTTAGGTTAAGCAAGGAAGAAGAAGAGCACTTCACGAAAGTGCCGTTGAGCGGCAAATTACCGCTGAGCGGTACTATCGCAGAATGGGCTTTGGTTGCCCCTTAGCGGGACCCGAGCCCATTAGGGTATTTTTATACCCTAAGCTGAGCATAAGCTTCTATTTTCAGGCTCTTCTCTGCACACACACTCCTACATACATTTTCCAAGGTTCTCCACATCTTTTCCCTTTTTCCCTCTTGAGAAAATCTCTCTTCCACTCACTTTCTCACTAGTGTTCCATCTAAGTTTGGGGTTGGAAGAGAGCATCTTAGCTTGGAAGCATTCTCATTGCATCTAGCATCTCCACCCAAGTAAGTAAAGCATTTTGTTCATTCTAGGGTTCTTGAGTTTGAATGTGATTGTTAAAGCATGAATATTTAGGGGTTTTGATTTCTATGCATGATTTGATGATTAAATTGATGTTTGAACCGATTGAACTGCATGATTTTGATTTGGAAAACTGAAAATTGCATGTGGGTGGAGTTAGGACAGTCTAAAAAGGAATTTCTCAAAAATCTGCAGAGTCATCGCTCAGGGGTAAATTGCCGCTGAGCAGCACTCTGCCAGACTTGAATTTTTTTTTTATCCATTGTGTTCTGGATTGCTGCACTGGTGGCGCTGAGGGGTAATTTTGACCCTCAGCGGTGGTTTAGCTTCGAAATGAGGTGTGTTCTATGTTTTACTAATGATTAACAACATGTTCTGTGGTTTTGTATCTGTGTTTGATTATAGGAATGGCATCCTCTTCAGGCAAAAGATTGAAGACCATGGCATCCAAGAGAAAAGAAAAGGAACCAGAACAACCCCATTCTAGTAGGTTCCTATCTCGAAAACATGAGAAGCACTTCAAGGTGGTCCAAGATAGGAGACTCCTTATGGAGAGAAAGGTTGGAATGATACCTAACTTTGCTCCTCAATTTGGAGAGCAATTGTTAGGGAATGATTGGGGAAAGCTAGCCACATACCCTGCACCTGCAAATATAGTTGTGGTAAAAGAATTCTATACCAATGCAAGGAAGATTGGTGATTATCCAGCTGAGAACTACCTAGGCTATGTCAGAGGCCATGCTATTAGGTATGATCCTCATTCCATTAACAACTTCTTGGATACTGTGTGGGCTGGTGAGCAGTGCCAATTTTCTCTCTGTATGGAGGAAGGTGCTGATTTTGAGGATGTGGAGAGAGTTCTATGTATAGCTAGAGGACATTTTCAAAGGAATAGAACTGGCGCTGTGGTGAATATTAGGAGGACTGACTTGACTCCTCTTGCAAAGTATTGGATGGCGTTTTCCCATGCCAACATTCAGCCATGTTCTCATGTGTCAAATATTACTCTTAGCAGGGCACTCTTCATTTACTGTGCTATCAGGAACTTAAATGTCAATATTGGGCAGGTGATAGCTGATGATATCAGGGTGTGTGCTAATACCACAAATAATAAAGCACCCTTAGGACATCCTTCTTTAATCACACACCTCTGCAAGATAGCTGGGGTGGATACTTCTGCTCCACCATTTGAAAGGCCAAGGAAAGCAATTGATGAGGCCTATTATAGATAATACTATGGAGGTGAGGAAGCAGCTCAACCAGTTCCACCACGCCGTACTCGTAGAGAGAGAGGGCAAGCACAGAGTCAGACATCTGCTGAGACACATGATGTAGAACCGTTCCAAATGAGGGACATGTACATGTCTCTTATAGGTGCTCAGTTACAGTCTATCCACAGAGGGCAGGTGCCTACTGCTGAGATGATTGTTGGAATGTATGATACACCTCCAGCTCACAGATGGACTATGAAGGAGTTCCATAATGTGGCAGCTTGGCCAGAAGAGCCGGTACAAGGAGGCAGAGCTGAAGCAGCTGAAGCTTCAGTTAGGGAGATGGATGAAGATGAAGTTGTTGATGATGATGATGATGCATTTGATGATGTGTAAGATGAGGAAGAAGAGGAAGATACAGATGACAGCTCAGATTGATGAGGAGCTGAGATAGCATTTACTGATGAATGCTATCATAATTAGAGCAGGACTTATGCTTTTGTTTGGTTTAGTGTTCTGAACTTATTTACTTTTGTTTTAGATTAGGGTTGATGTACTCAATTGGAAACTTGGTTTGTTATGATGGTTTGCTTATGATTTTGATTGTGTGATAAGTAATGCTTGATGATGCTTTGAGATTGATTGATGTTGAGATGTGCACATAAAATGCTTATACAGGTGATTCACAAGCTTTGTGAACAAATGCATGATATTGTGATTGTGATTGTGAGATTAAGCAGGATGTGTATGTCAAATGTGAATGAGCTTATATGTGAGGTTTTGAGCTCCAGAGTTGTTATGATTGAATACTATTACTTTGAAAGCATGAATGATTTTGCCCAGGTTTTCTATGATTGAATCAATTGCTTGTTTGCATCATATGATCAAGGCCGTTTGTTGGTAACCCTTTTTATTGGCCAAATTCATAAAGTTAGCCCACTAAAAGAGAACACTTTGTCTTCTATCCTTTGAACCCTTAGCCTTGAACATAATTTGAAAACCCTTGTTGAAAAGTTTTACCTTGAGTTAAGTAGAAAATCTTGTGTGGTATTGATAAATGTTGGGAAAGCATGAAAAAGAAAAAGGAAAAGCATTGAGCTAAGAAATAAGAATGTGAAAAGAAAAGAAAAAGAGAAAGAAAAGAAAAGAAAAGGCAAAGCTCAATGCAAAGGAAAGTTGGGAAAAATAAGAATGATTGTGTTGATATGATTCTCTTAACTCAAGGGTTTTGTAATCCAGAAAAACCAATTTTCTTTTTAGCCCAGCCACGTTATAAGCCATTGAAAAGTCCTTGTGATGATGCACGCTTGTGAATGTTTTTGATTGTGGTTAAATGAAAGGCAAAGTTAATTCATGTTAGATTGTGCAGTAGAGTGAATGAGTGATTACCTCTTATACACTTGTGTTTGAGTGAAACACTTTACCTAGTGAGGAAATATTCCATGAGCACATGAACATCCATGCTTAATTGGTTGATCATTCATGAAAAATAACATTTGTTGGATATTAAGTGACTTCGTGAACACCAAAGCATATGCACGTCTTGATTGAAATCTTAGTCATAAGTTTGATTGAAGTCTTTACTTATCTTGAAAAGAAGATTTGTTAATGAGTGAACCATTATATGAATTGGTAGAAGATTGAATTACATCTTGTTTGCTTGAGGACAAGCAAAGTTCTAAGTTTGGGTTTGTGATAACAGTTGAAAAACTGTTATTTTCATGCTTAAAATTGATACTAAAAGCAACCTTTAACACTTAGAAACTATCTTGAAATCATGCTTTTGGTCATATTTTTAGAAATAAGAGAGCTGGACAGGTTTATGCTTGATTTCAGTGTTTTTGTGTAGGTTTTAAGGTGAATTTGGTGAAAGAAGTGAAGAAGGAGAGAGATGGAATCAGAAAAGACATCAAAAAGTGCAAAAGGAGAAGCCGCAAGTACCGCTCAGCGGTAGTTTACCGCTGAGCGGCACTCAGGAGGTCACGTTTGATCCGCTGAGGGGCAAAATGGCCACTGAGGGGAAGAAACCAACTCACGCACTTACCGCTGAGCGGCAGTTTACCGCTGAGCGACACTTTTATGGGCTTGGGCCTAATTTTTCTGTACTTTTAGAATAGTATATAAGCTTTAGGACGTCCTAGGGTTTGTATCTTTGGCAGAAACGAAGCAAACACTCTCTCTTCCACCCCTTTGAAGGAGGATCTTGGATGCTCAGGCTACCTCTTCACCTTTCTAGGGTTTTATCTTTCATTCTTCCATTATTATTCATCTAGTTTCACCATGAATATGGTGAACTAAACCTTGTATTGTTGTTGGGGAATCAATGTAGTCTTGTGAAACTCTCATATATGGAATTTGTTTT
>JAHCHA010012666.1:0-22880 GCA_027742795.1 Vigna hirtella
GATAAAAATTACATTGAATAAAAAGAATACTTCTTCTTGAAGCTTAAATTTGTTTTCTTGTGAAAGTTATCTTCTTAAAAAGGAAAATACTATATCCATATGATGCATATTGTAAGACCCTAGGAAATCAGCACTGCAAATTATCTGTCAAATTACAATCAATGCACGCCACGTCATTCACAAAGCCATTAAAAACGCACCAAACACTGCATGCACGAGCGCCACCTGTCACGTTAGAAGTTTCGGAAGTCAGTAGTGGGGTACAGGTGTCAGCAGTGGAGACGTTCGTCCGTTTTGACGTAGATTGAACAAAACTGCGTTTTTGGAAAATCTCTCCCACTCACCTGCACGCACTCTTCGTCTTCCTCAGAACTCAACCCTTCATTCTCTCCACCTTCTCTCTAGAAACCTTCACCTTCTCTCTACTGAAACTCACCACCATCTTCTCCGATCAACTTTCAGAGACCGTAGGGACGTTCGCGGAACCGTAAGCTACAAGCTGGACCGAACAGTTTCAAAGGCTGAAACTGGTAAGTCTCCTTTAGTAGTTCGTTCTAGGGTTTCCTGAAAAACTAAGTTTTGGCTGCATGCAAGTGTGTAGTCTAAGTATTTCGTTTTTCCTGTGGCTAGATTTGTTTTGGAAAAGTCAAGTGACATTGAGGGTAGAAAAACATTAGTTGGACGAAGCCAAACCTTGCGTCTAGGACAAGCTGTTTACGAATCCGGGTAAGGGAAGCTTATTAATTTAATTTATACTTGTATGTTGTACGGAAGCATGATATGGATTGACTGTATGATATATAGATGTATATGTGCTGATTGAGTAAGCATGAACGATCGCTGTTATGCATGAAGGAATATGTTTTCTGTTGGTTGAACTGTATGTTGATTTTGATACGTATGGATTGAAAGATGGATGACTATTGTATAGTTTGATTTGTGAATATGATGAACTCTATAAAGTATGTGAATTAACGATGGATATGAATTTATAAAGTATGAATCGTTATGAGAAATGTTGAGTTAAGATAGTTGAAAAATCTGAATATGATAATTCTCCCTATGATAAATTACGCTCGTCATCGTACGGTCTTATACCGTTCGGTTTCCTTGAAAATGACTTAGAATGGAATTCTTTCATTTGGAAAGAACTCTGATCGAGAACAAGCGTCCCCATTTGAATTACTATGTTTGAGCGTTCGGCTTGGCATAGAGATGTCGTATGCCTTAAATCAAATAATATTAAATTACACCTTAAAATAAGTAACGCTCGGTCTTATACCAAGCGTTCGTTCTAAATAGCGCTCGGTCTTGTACCAAGCGTTCGTCATAATTGGTGCTCGGTCATCTACCCAGTGTTCTTTTTAATGAAGTGTTCGGTCTTATACCGAACGCTCGTCCTTACCTTGGATTTTCTTAACGGACGTAACTAGCGTTCGTCCAAATACTTCGTAAAAGTATATTGTCGCGTTCGGTCATTGACTGGCAGTCGACTCCTTTAAACTAAAGGTTCACAGTGTAGTCAATTCCTCATCTTGTTGTATCTTCATCCGATTGGATTCTGCTTAACCTCTTGGTACTTATAATATTCTGAATATTGATGGTATCATTCTAGAGTCATTTCATTCAACTGAATTGAGTAGCAGTAGCGTTCGTCAAATAATCATATGTCGAGTTATTCTGATTGGCGACGAGTACTTCTCGGTCTCGCGGTTCACGTTCGTCCTCATCCTTCAGAGGGTTGAACGTTCGTTATTTTGAGTAATTGAAACTAAAGATGAAAATGATCACAAAGTATGAAGTTTGAAAAGGTGAACACTATATGGAATGACTTTATGATTATGGATTTCGGACGAGCGTTCCAGGGAGGAACGACTCATATATGTTGAATATTGGATTAGTAAAGTATGACTGTGGATAAGTTAAGCTAGGCTGTCCATCCTGATATTCAGTGATTACTCTTCTCACGTAGAGAGGGGTAAGTCATGCGTGTGAATGGCAGGAGGTCCTTAGTCCATAAGTTAACATGGGCGACGTAAGAACGGATTAACCTCGAGTGGCAGCTGTTGAGTGTATCCCAGTTACTACACCACTCGGGTGCAAGGACGCTTGTAACTACACAGATTCATACAGTCCGGACGGTCGGTCTAGAATATATATACATGTGTAGGATGATGTTATATGTTGAGTTATGTGCTTGTATGAATTGAAATGTTAGTATATATATATGTTGATGTATAAATTAAATTACTTAAGCTTACCCTTTCGTTTTCCTTGTGTTGTCCATTGTATATGTACGTTCGTCCTGTCTTGCAATGATCATCCGTGTGGATGTGAGTAGAAGGCGAGGCCACCTTAGAGGATGTGATCGAGGAAGAAAACTTAGTGGAAGTTGAAGTGAAAGCGGAGCAGTAGGACGTCCGTTTTCTTTTAGTTTAGATGTTCGCTTTTGGAATTGAACGTTCGGTTATTTATTTTGTAAAACCGTTCGTCCTTAAATTGTATTATATCGTTTCTGGTATATTGGTTCTGTACTTTAAGCCGTTCGGCTTTTGAAACTCTGTTAATTAATATAAAGACTGCATTGATTTACTGTTAATTGTAATTGATTCTGATTTATAGTAGTTACTGTATTTTGGGATGTTACACATATCATGGAATAAAGAGACCGGTCAATCTTATAAATTATAAGTTATAATGCAGTGTTCACTCAAATGGTTATAATGTAGTGTCATATAACTCTTTCCTAATGAAAATGACACATCAACTTTTCATTTTAACCTATATTCTCTAGCCAATTTCAAGGTTAACCACTACTCACCCCCTCATAAAGTCACCGTCCTAAGATATCAAAAGTGCTCATCACTTCACACTCATAACATATCAAACACATTTTACTGACAAGGATTAATAAGAACATTTAAGAGATTATATTAGTACATTTTATGATCCGCCACATTGAATTCCTGCCAGTCAAAGAAGGAAGCTGAGAAGAAATTTTTTTTCACCAAAATCCTAAAGGGGCAACTGAGATAATGGTGGGTCCATTTTGTATGACACTTGGTTTCCTAATATCCATGCACCAAAGTTGCAAAGGAAGAATGCTACGCATACAGACAAATTTTTACATACTTTCCTTCAACAAAAAAACAATTAAACCCTTGACCTTTGTCTAGGAATACATTGGATAGCATTTTCTGCAATCAAACAAAATCAATATCCAATAAAACTTTATGGGAACCAGTTAATGTAAGACCTTGGAAAATGAACACCGTAAGCCACCTGTCAAATCACATTTAATGCACTCAAACCCTGCTCAGACCATTTAAAACACACTCCCAAACTCTACACACTGACGCCAGGTGTCAAGAATGGAACGTTCAAAAATCAGTAGTGGAAGACAGGTGTCCGTATGAGAGTGCGCGTTCGTTTTTCCTTGGGAAGAAAAAAATGATTTTCTGAAACACTTCTTCCCACTCTCTGCATGCACCCTTCTTCCTCCTGAAAACTGACTTTTCATTTTCTCATCCTTCTCTCTAGAAAGCTTCCATCTTCTCTCTACTGTAACTCACTACTCTCTTCTCCGATCAACATTCAGAAACCGTAGGAGCGTTCCCTGAGTCGTGAGCTTCAATTTGGACCGAATAGTTTCAGAATCGGAAGCTTGTAAGTTTCTTCCCTTAGTTGTTCGTTCTTAGGTTTCATGCAAAACTAAGTTTTGGCTGCATGCAAGGGATGTAGTCTAAGTACTTCGATTTTCTTGTGGTTAGATTTGATTGGAAGAATTAAGTGACCGTTGAGGGTAGAAAACGTTAGTCGGACGAGCCACAAGCCTTGTGTTTAGGACAATTTGCTCACGAATCCAGGTAAGGGAAGCTTATTAATTTAATTTATATGAATATGTGTTGCATGGACGTTCGTTGAATTGATTGGATATGAAAATTTAGGATTCTATGTTATGATGCATGAAATGTATGAGATTTCTGTGATTTGATAATATAAGATATGATTATTTGAATATGGTATGATTGTAGATGGGTGAGACTATATGTTAAAATTGAAATTTGATAGTATTGACTATGATAAGAAATTCCCCTTATGAGTGTGTACGTACGTTACTGGACGGTCTTTGACCGTTTAGTTTTCCAGTGAAAATGATTTGGTAAGGAATTCTTTCATTTGGAAAGAATCCTAGTTGAGGACGAACACCCTCTTTTATTAGTGCTACGTTTGAGCGTTCGGCCAAACATAGATATCTTGAGTGTTGTGTGAGGAATTGAGAAGCTTGTAAACATAATTGGATACTTAGTCATTCTGAATTCTATCTTCACCATCCTGTAACAACCTTATTTCTATTTATAATTATGAGTTCAGATCAGCGATGGGTTTCGACCCAAAGCGTACGTATTGAGTGGCGCTCGATCTTATACCGAACGCTCGTCCTTGTCGTTAATTACCAAACGGGTAGAAATAGCGTTCGTCCAAATTTCTATAAATCAGTATACCGCGTTCGGTCATTGACTGGCAGTCGGCTTCTATAAATAAATTATTCTTGGTATGGTCATCTACTAGTCTTGAGGTGTCTTTATTTATTTGGATTCGGCCTAGAGCCTTCCTACTTAAATTATTCTTTGAGTAATGATTTGATCTTCCTAGAGTCAGTTCATTTAACTGATTCGAGTAGAAATAACGTTCGGTAAATCTGATGTGTCGATTTTATTCAGTTCTGAAACAAGGAGTTCTCGATCTCGTTTTCACGTTCGTCCTCGTTATGAAGAGGGCTAAACGCTCGTTATTTTATGAAAGTGTAATGAAAGACGAAAATGAAGCTAAAGTGAAGAATGATAATGAACGAACAGTATATGAGATGAAATAATGATTGTGGATTTTGAACGAGCGTTCCAGGAAGGAACGAGTCATGTATGGATGAATATGGAATATGGAATTTTGTAAAGTATGACTGTGGGTATGCTAATGCTGGCTGTTCATCCTGATGTTCCGTGAGTACTCGTCCTCACGTAGAGGAGGGTAGGTCATGTGTGGGAACGGCAGGAGGTCCTAGTCCTTAGGGGTACTTTGGATAGGGCTAACCTCGGGTGGCAGCTGATGTGATTATTCCAGTTACTACATCACCCGAGTGCAAGAACGCCTGTAGCTACGCAGATTCATACAGTCCAGACGGTCCGTCTAGTAATAGATTTCGTATGATTATATATGTTGAACTATATGCTTGTGTGGTTTGGAATGTTTATTTTATCTGCTGATGTATGAATTAAATTACATAAGCTTACCCTTCATTTTTCCTTGTGTTGTCTCTCGTCCTTGTACGTCTGTCCTGTCATTGCAATGATCATCCGTGTGGATGTGCGCAGAAGGCGAGGCATTGCTAGAAGACGTTATCGAAGAAGAAAACCTGGTAGATGTGGAAGTCAAAGCCGAGCCCTAGAGCGTTCGTTTATTTTAGATGTTAGCTTTTTAGTTTTTGAACATTCGGTTATTTGATTTTGTAAAACCGTTCGTTCCAAACTTCTATTATTTCTGAATTACTATATGGAATTCTGTAATTAAAGCCTTTTGGTGTATGAACTCTAATCTTAGTGTAAAGACTGCACTGTTTGATTATGAAATGTAATTAATTCTATTATATGGTGATTACTGTATTTTGGGATGTTACATTAGTGGTATCAGAGCAGTTTTGTTCTCTTAAGGACACTGTAGGTTATGAGTGCACTATGTTTTTACTGTGTGCTTAATGTGTGTTTAATGAGTTATTCTTCAACTCTTTGAACATGACTAACGCTCGTTTTTCTCTGTTTTCCAGAGAACAAATGGCACCTAGACTCCCTCCTCCACCACAGCCCAATGAACCTGATGTGCCCAACAACGCTAGGTTGTTGGAAACAGTTATTGAGAGGCTACAACAACAGAACACTACACTAATGGAGCAGAACGCAACTGCTCTACAGAGTTTGGAGGCCGCACGCGCCAACTCTGAAGCTACGCAGAGGCAGTTGATGGAGATTATTGCAGCTACTAGGAATACATCGGGAGCATCCTCTTCCAATGCTACCCAACATGCTGAGTGGAGCTTGGAGAGCTTCCTCCAACACCATCCAGCCAAATTCAATGGGAATTGCCTTCCTGACGAGGCAGATCAGTGGCTACGGGACATGGAGAGAATTTATAATGCCAAGAGGTGCCCGGATGAAAATCGCTTGGCATTCACGGAGTATCTACTCACTGGGGAAGCAAGCCACTGGTGGACGAGTATGAGGGCCATCTTGACGGACGCTCAAAGCCCCATCACATGGGAAGTATTTAGAAGCAAGTTTTATGAAGAATACTTTCCTGACAGCGTTCGTTTTGCCAAGGAAGTGGAGTTTCTGCAACTGGTTCAAGGTGGAATGTCTGTTTCTGAATATACGAAATAGTTCAAGCACTTGGTTCGTTTCAACACTATGGCTACCAGTGAGGAGTGGCAATGCAGAAAGTTTGAAAATGGGCTGAGGAGTGATTTGAAGGTGTTAATTTCCAGCCTGTGTATTCGGTCATTTCCTGCAATGGTTGAGAGGGCCAAAGTATTGGAGAAGAATATGGCAGAAGCAGAACAACATAAGAAGCAACAACAGGTGGTTAGGGGACCGATCGTCTCCAGAGGCAATGTTAATCAAAGAAGGACACCTTACGCCCGTCCAAATACAAGTGGATCTCAAGCGCTGGTCACTGTCGGACAATTTGGGCAACAAGGAAACGTGACTTGTTTCCAGTGTGGAGGACCACACTACCGTTCATCATGTCCTCAACTTATGGAAGGAAAATTCTGCGCTCGTTGTAGAAGAAATGGACATCTGGAAAACGAGTGCAACATGGAAGGACGAGCAGTGATGAGACCACCGAACACTGGAAGGAATCAGCCAAGAGGTGGACGAGCCCAAGCGGTTGGGCGTGTATACGCAATAACGGGCGCTGAGGCAGCAAGCTCAGGTACACTCATCACCAGCACCTGCTTAGTATATGGTAGATCTTGCTGTGTATTGTATGATTCGGGAGCAACACATTCCTTCATCTCGAAGGCGTGCGTTGGCAAACTGGGTTTAGAAGTGATACGTCTTTCCGGAAGAAATACCTGGACTACCTCCTGCTCGCGAGGTTGAGTTTACGATCGACTTAGTGTCAACGGCGGCACCCATCTCTGTTCAACCATATCGTATGTCGCCTGCAGAGTTGGTTGAACTTAAGAATCAGATTGAAGAGTTGATGGACAAGCAATTTATCAGGCCGAGCATATCACCATGGGGAGCGCCTGTTCTCTTAGTGAAGAAGAAAGATGGCAGCTCTAGACTTTGCATTGACTACAGACAATTAAACAAGCTGACCATCAAGAATAAGTACCCATTGCCCAGGATAGATGATTTGTTGGATCAACTGCATGAGGTCACAGTATTCTCAAAGATTGATTTGCGATCTGGATATCATCAAATCAGAGTTAAAGAGGAAGACATCCAGAAGACTGCTTTCAGATCTCGTTACGGACACTATGAGTATGTAGTGATGCCGTTCGGTGTGACGAACGCACCAGCAATCTTCATGGATTACATGAATCGCATATTCAGACCGTACTTGGATAAATTCGTGGTCGTCTTCATAGATGATATTCTCATTTACTCCAAGACCCAAGACGAACATGAGGAGCATTTGAGAATTGTACTTGGCGTACTGAGGGAGAAGGAGTTGTACGCCAAGTTATCAAAATGTGAGTTCTGGATGAAGGAAGTTCAATTTTTGGGCCACGTGGTATCGGCTGGAGGTATCTCTGTAGATCCAGCTAAGGTACGAGCGGTACTGGAATGGGAGAGTCTGCGTTCGGTCACGGAGGTCAGAAGCTTTGTAGGACTCGCGGGTTACTATCGGCGTTTTATTGAAGGATTTGCTAAGATAGTAGCTCCGCTAACTCAGTTGACCAGGAAAGATCAACCGTTCGCATGGACCGATCGGTGTGAAGCGAACTTTCAGGAGTTGAAAGGAAAACTGACGAGCGCTCCGGTTCTGATTATTCCAGACACAGCCAAACCGTTCGAGGTGTACTGCGACGCTTCTCACCAAGGTTTGGGCTGTGTGCTAATGCAAGAGAAGAGAGCGATAGCGTACGCTTCTCGCCAAGCCCTAGGGTGTTCGTTTATTTTAGATGTTAGCTTTTTAGTTTTTGAACGTTCGGTTATTTGATTTTGTAAAACCGTTCGTACAGAACTTCTATTATTTCTGAATTACTATATGGAATTCTGTAATTAAAGCCTTTTGGTTTATGAACTCTAATTTTAGTGTAAGACTGCACTGTGTGACTGTTAAATGTAATTAATTCTATTATATGGTGATTATTGTATTTTGGGATATTACAGAACTATAGAGTTTAATATTAAATTAAAATTCAGAAATTGAGCCTTAAACATTCAAATTGAAATATGAACAAAACAATATTGACACGCCGGTAAATCCAGGTTCATTTTAACTTTTCAGCAAGCATACTTATGGGTCTTTTCAGCAGTCAAAATTGAAGTATCACATGAGTAACCTATGCTGATATTTAATGCGAACATAATAGTAGAAACATGAAGCGAACATTGCACGATTTTTTAATTTTTTTTATCAATGTTTAACACAAAAATAGTAGATATAATTTCAATTACATAATAGATTTGAATGATATTGTCAGACCTCGGAAATGACGTGCGTTCGGCGGAGTCCACGTGGCGATCGCAGAGAGAGACATTTCAGCAACGGACGCCAGGTGTCACGTTGTCAGGCCTCAGAGGTGACGAACGCAGTGGAGTCCGCGTGTCAATCTGAAAGCGTGACACTACATTAACGAACGCCAAGTGTCATGCCGAGGGGAGTCGGGAATCGATAGTGGAAAGCACGTGTCGACCGACGAGAGGATGTTCGTTCGGCGCTGGAAGCAAAACATGCATTCTCAGAAAAACGCTCCTCTCTCTCTACGCGCACCTGCTTTCACATTCTGAGAATTCTTTCTCTCCTCCTTCTCTCTACATTCTCTGCACCTTCTCTCTAAGAAAACAACCACTCCTCTCCTCCGATCACGATTCTGGTACCATAGAAGGACTCACGGCGTCAAGAGCTTCCAGAGAAACCGTTCGGTTTGTAAAGCTAGGTTGTCTGGATTAACGAGCGTTGACGGTAGGAGGATCTGTAGTGGAGAAGTGTATTTGTGCGTCTGGGAAGGGAAGCTTATTTGATTTAATTCGTATGTTGTGTTTTGTATGAACGTTCGTTATTTGACTGCATGAGTATAATGCATGATGTTTGATGTGATTGAATTGCATGAACGTTCATGATTTATGAGTGGGAATGAAATACATGAATTTACATGATATGGATTATATGAAATGTGGAAGTTGATGTTGGTATGAACGAATGAAACTATGAGGTTGTATGATGAGAAATGAACTGGAATGTAAATGGTTTTGAATAAGAACTTTCCCCATGATAATTGTACGTTCGTTGCTGAACGGTCATTGACCGTTCGGTTTTTCTAATGAACATAGTTGAAATGGGATTCGTTCATTTGGATAGAACCCTAGTTGAGGACGAGCGTCCTCGTGTTAAAATACTATGCTTGAGCGTTCGGCCAAGCACAGTCATATCTGGGTATCCCTTGATAAACTCCATTCTTATATATATATGTGAAATGGTAGATTTCGCCGTTCGTAAATGTTACTTCGATAGTCTTTTATTATATTTATCAAAGTCTGTTATTTTAAGGTTATTGGTACTCGGTCTTATACCAAGCGCTCATACTGAGTAATGCTCGGTCTCACACCTAGCGCTCGTACGGATAACTGCTGGGTCTTATACCTAGCGCTCGCTCTAAGTGGTGCTCGATCTTATACTGAGCGCTCGCACTCATTCCTTGTAAAATTAGCCTTTATGAAAGAGCGTACGTCCAACTTGAGTAGAATTTTCCCTTACCATGTTCGGTCATTGACTGGCAGCGAATTTCTGTATGTGAACTATTCTAAAAATGGATCGTTAACGTCTTGATGTGTCTACCCTTGATGTATTTGGCCTAGAGCCTCCATACTCGGTTTATTCCTTGAAGTATTGGTTTGAACTCACGAGAGTCAGTTCATTCAACTGATTCACATGGTAAATAACATTCGTCACTTGGAACTTGATATTACTCAAATCTGATCGTGACTCTGTCAGTCGTATTCTGAATAGGAACGGGCGTCTTCTTGGTCCCGTCCACAGTGTTTGTCCTCGGTCTTAGTGAGGACAGAACATTCGGTATTTGATGGTCTTCGCATTGATGATAAAAATGATGAATGATAAATGACGAAGAGTATATGAGATGAAAGAAACGTCAACTGCCCCCACAGATCACCACCAGGCTTTCCAGTGTGCTTTGTCCTCACTCGCACACTTTCTGAGAAAACTTCCCAGAAGGTCACCCATCCCAGAATTACTCCAGGCCAAGCACGCTTAACCATGGAGTTCTTATGAGTCAGGCTACCGAAAAGCAAATGCATTTTGGTGATATGAGTAGCCAAATCAATTCCTTTAAGCTATCCTTCAACTGTATAGTCCCATACCTACACAGTCTCCAGATCCCTCTCATTTCGGTGTATGTTCGATTCGTCCATGTACCCCTTCCACCCGAAGCTGCCAAGAGCCGCTCCTTGTCTGTGGGGATGGAAAAAGGCAATGAGCACCCGGGCTTGATTTTAGGTGATGACACATTTCAGAATAGGCAACCATTTGGCTGGAGTATGTGTACGTGATTTCATTGGGAAAAAGGATTGCATTTTCTTTATTTGAAGGCTACGGTCAAGCTACTACAGGAGAATGGATTTTATTCATTATTTTGCTACTTTTACAATTGAAGTTTGCGCGATTTTCAATGAAGAAAAGGGGATACAGTATTTTCTTTCTTTTAATTTAGAAGCTCGGTGATTTATTTGCTGCAAGGTGCTTGATGTATTGTTTGAAGTCTCGTTTTTTTTCTGATTAGGGTTTATGCATTTAATTAGTTTATGTATTTAATTAGTTTATGATCTAGTATTCCCTAGGCTAACATAGAACGTTCGATCTAGTATAGGCTAGTTCTTTCATGTGTTTTTAGTCACTAGTCTGTTTGGTTTTATTTCATTTCCAATTTTAATTTAGTCATTTGCATTCACAAAAAATTTTTCAAACCCCCCCACTGCGTGTTTGTCCTAAGACTCGAACCACATTTGGTCCTTGAGAGACGACCTAGGAGTCACTTCCTAGCACTATACTGCATTCTTTTATGCACAACTTTTGTGAGAGGTGCGACCCTCTCAACAACGGCCCGACGTGTGAAAGACGTAAACCATACCTTCATTATCAGAATCTACCTTCGTGCTTAAGGCCGGGGTATTTCGCGGAATAGTTGTATGCTGACCCGCCAACGTCTATGGAGGAACTCCAATCCACAATTGCGAAATTCATCCGAATTGAAGATCTCCGAAATTCCAGAAAGAAACAACAACAGGATAGCCCAAACCAAGGGGCTAAGAAAACCACAAAACGGTTGACCAATGACTATAAAACAGATTGACCACCCTGAAAAGAATCAGGGTGGACCTCTAAGTACGATCGCTACACATCCCTCAACGCACCTAGGACAAAGGTGCTCGAAGAGGCTTTGCACGCTGAACTCTGATTGTTCGACGAAAAGCCACTCCGAAGCATGCGGACAATAGTAAGGCATGTCGCCTTCATATGAACCACGGTCACGATACAGAAGAGTGTAACATGGTGAAAGATGAGTTGGAAAGACTCATCCGAGCAGGCTACCTCCAAAACTATGTCAAGGACAAGACATCCACCAGAGCGACAACTCCCCACCGAAAGGAGTCCTCCCGACGAAGCCCCGAACGATCGCCTCCTAGGGACGATCGACGCCGAAGGCGATCCCGCAGCCAACCCCGACGTTTAGAGAGAGAGGTCGGTCCGAGGCCGAATCGACACCATATAAGGTGGCTTCGCCGGGGGGAGTGTCAGCCTCAGTCTATACCTGATATCACGTTCACCGACGCAGATTTTCACGCGCCCGACCCTGATCATGATGACCCCATGGTCATCACGGCCGAAATAGCTCGGTACGATGTCAGCAAGGTCCTCGTCGATCAGGGCAGTTCGGTCAACATCCTATACTGGTCCACCTTCAAAAAGATGGACTTGTCTGAGGACATCATAGCCCCTTTCAACGAACAAATTGTAGGCTTCTCAGGGGAAAAAGTCAATACTCGGGGTACCTCGACCTACGAACTCGACTCGGGACATGTCGGGATGCACCAGAGCTTAGAGTCAGGTTCCTATTGGTAGAAGCAAATACCTCGTATAATGCCTTATTAGGAGACCTTGCTTGAACGCATTTAGAGCCATCGTGTCCACCCTTCACCTGGCCATGAAGTTCCCCACGGAGTGAGGCACTATCTGTACTATAAAGGCTGATCAACGAACGGCTCGACAATGTTACGTTGCCGGACTCAAAGTCACCCCTTTTATACCATCTAGGAGGGCGAGAGGGGCTGAAACAGCAGCGATCGACTTGGACCCCAGAACCAATATAGATGAACGTCTTCATCCACAAGGAGATGTCAAACCCCTTCCGCTGGGAGCGGACGCGTCCAAAACCACGACCATTGGTGGGAGCCTTGCTTTAAACGATGAACAGGATCTGGCACAAATGCTACGAACCAACGCTGACTTGTTCGCGTGGGTGGCCGCCGATATGTCGGGGATCCACCCCGGAATCATGGCCCATAAATTGTCCATCTTCAGGGAGGCGCGCCCGGTTGCGCAAAAGAAGCGACGGTTTGGGGAAGACAAACGCGATGCCATCCAGGTCGAGGTCAAGAAGCTGATGAGCGCCCAGTTCATCAGAGAGATAACTTACACCACATGGTTGTCGAACGTGGTCATGGTCAAGAAGTCTAACGGCCAATGGAGAATGTGTGTAGACTTCACTGACCTCAACAAGGCGTGCCCTAAGGATTCATATCCCTTGCCTAGCATCGATTGGTTGGTAGATGGAGCTTCCGGTCATGTTGTACTCAGTTTTCTCGATGCGTACTCGGGATACAACTAAATCCCCATGTACGCGCCCGATCAGAGCAAAACAGCTTTCATTACCGAACGCGCTAATTACTATTATGAAGTAATGTCGTTCGGTCTGAAGAATGCCGGCGCCACATATCAACGCCTCATGGATAAAGTTTTCCATCATCAAATCCAACGATGCATGGATGTCTACGTCGACGACATGGTTATTCAGAGCCAATCTGTGGAGCAGCATCTAAAGGATTTGGAGGAAGTGTTTTTCCAGATCAGGAGATACAACATGCGACTCAACCCTTCCAAATGTACCTTCGGAGTCCCGGCTGGTAAGTTCTTGGGTTTCATGCTTACATGTAGAGGCATCGAAGCCAACCCAGACAAATGCAAAGCCGTACTCGACATGCCAAGTCCAAAAACCCTGAGGGAGGTACAACGTTTGGTCAGTAGGCTCACAACCTTATCTTGCTTCATTCCGAAACTAGCTGAACACATCAGACCGATCCTGAAGAACATGAAGAAGGGCACCGCCCAGCACTAGGATGATGACTGTGAAACAGCCTTCAACGCTGTCAAACACATTCTCACCAGCCCTCCGATTATGGCGAGACCGGTAGCTGGATCCGACTTACAGTTATATATCGCGGCATCCCATCAGGCTGTCAGTGCTGCTTTGGTGCAAGAGACCCCCTTCCTTAGGCTAATATACTTTGTCAGCCGTACACTACAGGGAGCGGAAGAACGATATTCTCAAATTGAGAAGGTAGCATTGGCCCTGCTCACGGTTTCGCGTCGACTCCGACCGTATTTCCAAAGTCATCAGGTGGTGGTCCGCACTAATCACCCGATTGCCAAAATCCTTCGCAAACCCGACTTAGCAGGGCGGATGGTCTCCTGGTCGGTGGAACTCTCAGAATTTGGACTCCGTTACGAACCTCAGGGATCCGTTAAGGGTCAGCACTTGGCAGACTTTGCAGCTGAGTTAACACCCGCACCCGATGATTCGACACCAAAGTGGCTCCTCAACGTGGACGGATCCTCGGACAAAAGGGGGGGAGGAGCTGGTATTGTTCTGGAAGGACCAAACGGTCTAATCGTGGAGCAAGCCATCACATTCAGATTTCCCACCAGCAACAACCAGGCCGAGTATGAAGCTCTGATTGTTGGTCTAGCCCTGGCCAAGGAACTCACGGTCGCTCGTCTAGAGTGTAGGATGGATTCACAGTTGGTGGTCGGACATATGAACGGAACGTACCAGGTTAAGGATAATCAATTGCTGCGCTACTTCCACAAAGCTCGCACCCTACTCAAGGACTTTGTCGAGGTTAGCATTATCCATATACCCCGGGAGCAAAACACGAGAGCAGATCTCCTATCTAAATTAACTCACTCCAAGGAGCGAGCACAATTGTCTTCAATCATTAAAATGACTCTCGACCACCCAGCCGTGGAAGCTTTCGTCACCAATGTTTCGTCACCGGCGACGGATTGGCGACAAAAAGTTAGGGATTTGGTGATGAAACAGGAGCGAGGGGAAAAAATTACCGCGAGTGATTCAAAACGCATCGCACGTTTTTTGTACATAGGTGACGACCTATACCGACGCGGTCATAGCACTCCTTTGTTGAAATGCATATCGGGGGAAGAAGCTGACTACGTCTTGCGCGAACTTCACACTGGGATCTGCGGGTTTCATTCGGGTAAGCGTACACTCAGAGCACGCATACTTCGCGTAGGATATTACTGGCCAACGATCGATCAAGATTGCAAGACGTTTGTCAAAAAATGTATCTCCTGCCAGGCCCACAGTCATGATATCCACAACCCTGCCAAAGAGTTGCATGGCATCATCTCTCCTTGGTCGTTCGCTCAATGGGAACTCAACATAGTCGGACCGTTGCCCCTCGCCAAAGCACAGAACAAATTCCTCCTAGTGGCAGTCGACTATTTCACCAAATGGATAGAGGCCGAACCACTGTCCATCATCAGCACCCAGCGAGTACAGAAGTTCATCTGGCACTTGATCTGTCGATTTGGTCTACCACAGAAAATCATCACCGACAATGGTCGCCAGTTCATCGAGCGAAAATTGGAGGAATTCCTCAGCAGTTTGGGCATTAAACACGTCACCAGCTCGGTGGAACATCCACAAACGAATGGACAAGCCAAGGCCGCGAACAAAGCCATACTCACTGAATTGAAGAAGCGACTCAGCGAAGCCAAAGGTTTATGGGTGGAGGAACTGCCCAAAGTCTTATGGGCGTACAGATGCACTCCGCACGGATCCACCAGGGACACTCCATTCAACTTAACTTACGGCACTGATGCCATGCTCCCGGTCGAGGTCGGAGAGCCCTCGCTAAGACGAGACATCGCCAATATGACACTTAATGATGAACAATTGCGGATGAATCTCGACACCCTGCCCGAGCGTCGAAAAGTTGCCACCGTTCGTGCAGAAGCTCAAAAGAGAATGCTCTCCCACCGTTATAGCACTAAGGTCAAGGCACGAGCGTTCAAAAACGACGATCTTGTGTGGCGGAAACGGGGAGAAGCCAGGAAGAATCGAGCACATGGCAAGTTAGCGGCCAACTGGGAGGGACCATTCCACATCGTCGAGGACCTGATGAATGGGGCATACCGCCTCCAACTCCTCAACGGACAACCTGTCCCCAACACGTGGAATGCTACTCACCTCAAATATTATTTTAGTTGACGTTCACTTATATTCATGGCACATTATTCGTCTCAATTCCAAATAAATGACATATTTTATTTTTATTTATTATTTCATTTATAGTTTCTCACATGTCGAGTCCCAGGGTTACATTCTTCTAACTTTATTCGGCATGTTACACGGTCGCCCTCGAGTAACCAGATAAAAGCAAGTGCTCGGCCGGATGCAAGTTCACCCCAGGCACATCCACGCCCAGACGAGTCGGGATACCCTCCCGCTGGTAGATGTTCTCCCTCGAACACCCAGTTATGTTCGGGATATTAATCCCCTGGTAGATGTTCACCCTCGAACACCCAGCACATTTAACCTAGACGATCGTTAATAAACTCTATCAATGCCTACCTCACGTCAAAACGAGAAAATTTTATCGATCATACAACACGAATATAAATTCAGCATTGAATAAAGTTCAAATATTCAAAATCATACAGTTCCAGTCGACACATACGTCCAACAACACATAAATGTTCCGATGCCTAATCTATTACAACATTAGGAGATCCGACAACAGATTCTCCGACCACTTCTGCCGCTAGTTCATTCGCGGCGACCGCCACGTTAGGATCATCAGCAACGATCACCTCCTCGTCCGCAGCTTCTTCAGCCTCCAGAAAGGCATCTGCCGGAATCTCCCTTAGGGGCAGCATTCGACCCTCATGCACGTCCTTCCATACGTCGAACGCCACCCCCTCGGTCGACACCTCAAGAAGATGCACGACCTGCCTCAGAGCTTTCTGGAAGCCCCTGGTATGCTTTACAATTATGGCTTCCTTCATTTCCTCCTTTATTTCTTAGTCCTCGACCGCTGCAGCCCGCAAATCATCCCTCTCTTTGGCCAGCGCCGCCACTGTCTTCCTCACCTGTTCAAGTTCGCTCAACGCCTGATCACGCTCCTTCTTCAAAGCCAGGCCAGCGGCACGAGTACCATTCAGCAGCACTTGGGCCTCGCCCAGTAACTTCTCCGACTGCTTCTGCTTTTGGTCACAGCTGGCGTGGGTCTCCGTTAGCTCCTTCAGTTGTGACCGCGCCTTCTCCAATTCAACCCGCAATACGCCTCTATCAGAGGCATACGCCATATGCCAAGCAGCCATAGCTGTTCGACTTGCCATTTCCAGCATGGCATCGACCATTTATTGCTCAGTCATGCTCTCTACCACCCTCTTTTCAGAGTTATCCAGATTAAACTCAATCTTATGACTCAGGGTAAAGGAGGGGTCCCACACACCGTTAGGGAGAGGGTGCTCTGTCTCCTCTACAGTCTCCTTCCTCTTCTTCGACACTGCACCACTGATACCGATCATTTTGCCTCTCCGTTTTCTTATCAAGGGCTACTCTTCAACGACCGTTGCTTCGTCAGGAGAAATCGACAACACGATCGGCGCAGCCGGATGAGCTTGAGTAGATTTGGAAGACGACCCTGGACGGTCAACATCCGCCTTCTCAATGTCGAAGGCTTGAAACCAATTGCGGACAGTTCCTTTCCTCCCCATTATCTCTTCAAAACAAAACAAAAGTCCCTCCAAAACCATCAGCAACAACAAAGCAACAACAAAAAATAACAATAAGAGAAACATACCAAATACCCTGGACTCGAAGTCATCGTGCTCAAGGCAATTTATGAGCCGACGGGAAGAAAAGGGGCGTGGGAATGCCGTCAATACATTCAGAGCCTCTAACTCGTCGATCGTCATTTTATCCTCAGCCCATGAGGTGAACTTCAACGGATCCTACGTCCAGTACAGCGGAAATTTGGGACTCTCATCTTCAAAAAAGTACCTCCGCCCGGAGTCGAGAATCGACACTTTAAAGAATTTATCTTTAAAGCCCTTGTATGACTGCAAGTAAAGCTCTAAAAGAGCATTACCCGGCTCCGAAATCAGCGACACCCAACCCTTCTTCGCGACCGGTCGACACCTAAAGAAATGTAAATACAGCTACAAACTCTCTTATCAGTGGAAAACTCTCTCATCCTCGTTACAAGCCACCAACTTCACACACGACTTATAACCTAGGGTTCTCAAAATACAGCTATTTTCTACCCAATCTGCTAATACTACTCTGTTTCTAAACAAACTACTGAATTCGTTTACTTCACACGTCGCCCAGTCGTAATCGCCGCCACGAGCCGGGGACGTAGCACGCTCTTCTGGGTCTTCACTCCGCACGTTTCCATATACGAACATACTCTCACCACTGAGAACGATGGTGATTTCAGGGCATTCCGCCGTCGACGACGGCCCCGGTGTGTCAACACCGGCATTCTGCCCCTTTTCTTCCATTTTCGGCAGTAAGCACACTAATACGGAGAAAGGATTAAGATTTACCTGGCAGACTCATCTGGAAGCAAAGTCGATGGAGTATGGAGGCAGATTCCACTCACGGCAACAACAGGAGAACCGTGACCGGCGCACAGTGCAAGTTTCTATTCTTCAGCAAAAGTGATAAACCTCTCTCTTCCCATTTCATATTAAAGAAGAAAGGAAGACAGACCGCCATACGCCGTAGGATCAATTCAATCCAACGGCTCTGTTTTCATGGCTTTTCGCCTACCCCAAAGGCGGGAAACCCTAAAGCCTTACACCAAAACGGTGCGTAGTGTAACATCCCAATTATATACGTCATGCATATATAATAAAGACGTCATCATGCATAATATAGGAAAGCAGTCAAGAGTTAATTAAGGATTACAGTCATCCTTAGAATAGTGCGAAATTTCCGACTAGAGTATTAGAATTTCTCTCTGGAAATTACGAAAAATTTAAAACTTTAAACACTCAAAAGTTCTTCCAAATAATGAGTTCTCGGAATAAAAGCTAGCAAATCTAAGTTGCAGCACTGCCGTCTCCATCAAGAGCTGTTTCCAAAGTATCCTCTGCGTCATCTGCTCCCATCCAAGTGGATGATCATCGCCAAAGAAACATACACAAGCAATACAAACAAGCAAGGGTGAGCTAGATATAAAAAGCATGTTATATAATCTCACACGACATGCAAAAGTCATCCAAACATGGTAAACTGACATCACAAGACTTGTTACTTTATACCCTGACTTGTTGCTTTATAGACCGACTCGTCCGGACTAGAATGATTACCGAGCTATGGCGGGTCTTGCACTCGTGGTGGCTTTATGAAACTTGGGCAGTACCGCCCTGGCACTACCGCCCTGGCACTACCGCCTTGTGAAACTTGGGCACTACCACCCGGCCACAGTCACGAAGTTAATCCGTTATCACTCACCTTGGATCATATGGAAGCACCCAAGACTAGGACCTCCTGCTACTCCTCACCACATGGTTCAATCCTCTCTACATGAGAAGAAAGACCATTGGAGTTTCAAGATGACCCCCAAAACTGAGCTACCATGTAATCATTCTATACAACCCCAAAACACCATCATGTATCCTCTCCTTGAGGATCATGGAATTACGTCCATGAATCATACTGTTACTTTGAACCTTATCCCAAGTCATGAATAACCAGAAACTACCATATTATCACAGTAAATCCAACATACCTCATACATTAACATACTTTTCACATAAATCACATCACATATTCCAAACATATACTTCCCACATAAATCACATCATACCATACCTTCCAAACATTTTGCACATTTAATTCAACCCAGAACAAGAGTGAACTTGGAACCGAACCCTATTTGGCCGAGCACTATTTGGCCGAACACTATTTGACCGAGCACAATTTGGACGAACGCTATGAGATCAAGTAATATTGGGTCGAACGCTAGAACACCGAACACCATTTGAACACCATTAGAACGAACGCTGTGAGATCAAACCATACTAGGCCGAACGCTAAACCAAGCACCACAATCAAACACTATTCGGTCGAACGCTAATACCGAACACCCACTGGAATAAACTTTATTCGGCCGAACGCTAACACCGAACACCATATTGGATTCAACACAATTTGGCCGAACACTATGAGATTAACCACCATTGGGCCGAACGCTAAAACACCAATCTCCATATTATACCGAACACTATCTAGCCGAACGTTAAGATTGATCACTTAGCCTTGACACTAAACACCAAACGCTATTTGACCGGATACCATTAGGTCGAACACCAAAAGAACGAACGCCAAGATCAAGCACTTAGACTTAACGCTAAGACAACGAACACTAGCAGGTCAAATCTCATTAAGATTAAACGCTACCTTTTAACGAGCACTACCTGATGATGAACGTTCTCTATGAACAAACACTAACAGAATAATCCTCCTCAAGACCGAACGCTTACAATCTAAACCTTAGAATACATGTTCCAAGTCGAACGCTATATATTACTAATCACATACATAGACCGAACGCTCAAGATCCCAAACTCAAGACTATCGAATTAATACCGAACGTTCTGGATTGCTACCAAAGAATACCACTTAAGCACGAATGCTTATAAATGTATGAGATTCAAACTTAGAATATCAAGTTAAGACCGAACGCTCACAATCACTAATACCCAAGACAGAACGCTTATGATCCAAACCTACGAATACCAACTAAAGACCGAACGCTCACAATCACCATTAAACGAAGGCCGAACGCTCAAGATCCAAACCTAAGAATACCAACTAAAGACCGATCGCTTAAGATCACTTCCTGAGAATACCAAATTAGAACCAACGTATATAATCACTATTACCCCAAAACCGAACGCTCCAGATTGAAACCTAAAATATCAATTTAAGACCAAACACTCAAGGTTGGCCGAACGCTCAGGATCACTATCCGAGGATAGCAAATTAAGACGAACGCTTATATCACTATTACACCATAGCCGGACGCTCGAGCTTGAAACCTAATAATACCCACTTAAGACCCAACGCGTTCCTCTGGCCAAGCTACCACATTATGGAATTCATCCATAGTCCACCTGTGGGCTGGAGGTGTATCATACATCCCCACAATCATCTCAGCAGTGGCCACCTGCCCTCTGTGAATGGACTGCAACTGAGCACCTATAAGAGACATATACATGTCCCTCATCTGGAATGGTTCTGCTTCATGTGTCTTAGCAGATGTCTGGCTTTGTGCTAGCCCTCTCTCTCTACGAGCACGGCGTGGTGGAACTGGTTGAGCTGCTTCCTCACCTCCATAGTACTGCCTGTAATAAGCCTTATCAATAGCTTTTCTTGGCCTCTCAAATGGTGGAGCAGAAGTGTCCACCCCAGCTATCTTGCAAAGGTGCGTGATCAAAGAGGGATGTCCTAGTGGTGCTTTGTTGTTTGAGGTATTGGCGCACATACTAATCTCATCAGCTATCACCTGCCCAATATTAACATTCAAGTTTCTGATAGCATAGTAAATGAATAGTGCCCTGCTAAGAGTAATATCTGACACATGTGAACATGGCTGAATGTTGGCATGAGAAAACGTCATCCAATACTTTGCAAGAGGAGTCAAATCCGTCCTCCTAATGTTAACCACTGAGCCAGATCGATTCCTTTGGAAGTGTCCTCCAGGTATACACAGTACTCTTGATGAGAGGGTCGCACCTCACACAAAAGTTGTGCATAAAAGAATGCAGTACAGTGCTAGGAAATGACTCCTAGGTCGTCTCTCAAGGACCAAATGTGGGTTCAGTCTCAGATCAAACACACAGTGGGGGGGTTTGAAAATGTTTTTGTGGATGGAATTGAACTAAAAAAAATGAAAATTAAACACAACCGAATATAAATAAAAGCATTAAAATGAAACTACAACAGATAAATATCCAAACACAATTCAAGCTGTAAAAATGCAATGGTTACACTAAAACATTAAATGCACAATATTGTCATCTATCCTACACATTCACCACCAAAAAGAAGAAAAGCATTTAAACATACAATATAAAATATTCCAAGGCAAAAGAAATAAAAGAAAATAAAACTTTTCTACCATTAACCATGACCCACATTCTCTCCTCAAGCCAAATGTAAATTGGAATTGCTACTACAAATGGAATCCGTGATGAAGCACCCTCCTTTTCAGCTCAACCTTCCCGTCACATACTGTTCCAATGAATCAGCACCTTCTTATAATCACTTCTCCATTTCTCAAGAAGAGACAGCTACCACCGTACCTTGCTACTCCTAAGTTATCCATTCATTCTAAAAAAAATAAAAGAAATGCATCCAATAGCCGTGGGCCACTCTTCCAGCCATCACCGTGCACCACACAATTCACGTACTCTACTTCTTCATTCTCATTCTTCAATTGAAAAGCAAAGTAATTGAAATGCTCAATAACGGTACCTTTTTCATTCAATGAAAGACATAAAAGTCAATCCTCATTATTCCCATCCTATGATGTGCTGCACCGTGAGTTTCTCTCCACCTACTCTATGACGTGATGTTTCTCTTCTCTCATTCCCTTGCACACCATTCCAGCCGCTCTGCCAAGCCGTGACACCATTTCTTCCACCTAATCTTCCTCTCAAATAAATAAAAGACTTGCATCCATTTCATTCTCCACGTTTCAGCACACCACCTACTCCCATCACCTCTTCATTCCAACCGTGACTTGCCTCCATTTCATTCTCCACGTGAAAAGAATCCACCTCAACTCCCGTGATAGCTGCTGCCCATTCTCCATTCAACACCACTTTATTCCCTTCAATGCTTCCAACCGTGCATCAACTTCACCAATCAACACTTGCATCCATTTCAAGACATTCCCGTGAGCTGCTGCTTTCAAATCAGCTTTCTTCCCAACTTGACACCACACGCTTCTTGCTTCCAGCTCCACCTAATCACTTCCTCAACGCTGCTTCTTGGTCGTGACACCTTCCGGCTTCATCTCTCCGTGAAACACCTCACTTTTCATAATGAAAATTAAACAAGCATTCTGTGAGGCCCTAGATAATTAGCACTAAAAATCTCTGTCACATCAAATTAATGCACTGATGAGTCACCTGACTGCTCTCATTAATGCACTGCGCCACACACTCAGTCTCATTAAAAACGCACTCACACACTCTGACGCACGCCTGCCAAGTGTCACTTTGGAACCTTCTGAATCTACAGTGGGAAACAG
>JAHCHA010012667.1:9543-27548 GCA_027742795.1 Vigna hirtella
AAAAGATGAAAAGATGAAAAGATGAAAAGATGAAAAGATGAAAAGATAAAAAGATAAAAAGATAAAAAGATAAAAAGATAAAAAGATAAAAAAGATGAAAAGAAAAAAAGATAAAAAGATAAAGTTTAATCGGTTAAGAATCACACAAATAGAATAGTTATACCACGAGTCCCCAACAACGGCGCCAAAAACTTTTTAAGACTCCAGCAAGTGTATCGAATCGTATCAAGTAATATAAAATGGTAAGATCAAGTATCGTATCCCAAAGGACTCACGACACTAAACAGTTATGTGATTACTCAACTAATTAAGACTTAAGAAGAACAATTTTTGGGGTTTTGAATGCAAATGCAATAAAAATAAACATGAATGCAACTTGATCAATTGAGGCTAAACACTAGAATGGATGGATGAAGTTGATAATATGAGATGAATATGTTGTTGGGGTTAGATTTCACCAAGTTTACTCTCATGTATATACGATATCTACTTCTTCATTAATGTCAATGTCACTCTCTAAAATACTTAAAACCCGATTCCTCGGCAAAGAAAGCATATCCTTAATTATTAGTTCATACAATTCCTAGCATTCCTAATAATTAATTCTAAAGAATAGAAGCTTAAGACAACCACAACTCATACCCCATTCCTAAGCAATACTGCTTTTAGGAATAATTCTTTGCATCATGAATTGTAAGATACCTTCCGGTAATCATGCAAATCATACATCATGCTACTGAATGAGTTAAACAGAGCAAGCATTACGCAAAGAAGAATTACTCTAATAATTAATGAAAGAAGCATAAATAATTAAGAATCAATTCAAAATACATGAAAGTTCAAGAGGTTACATCTTTTCCCTAACAAAAAATAAGGTTTAGTTCCCCATCATCATGGAGAAACTAGATGAACAATGAAAGAATGAAAGAGATAGAAAAACCCCAGAAAGAGAAGAGGAGAGCTGTCACATCCTCAAATCTACCCTCAAGGAAGAGGAGAGCTGCCACATCCCCAAAATCTACCCGTAAGGGGTGAAAAGTGTGTTTCTGTGCTTAAGCCAGCAAAAGATACAGTCCCTAGGACGTCCAAGTCCTTAAATAGATAATAAAAATAACAAAAAATAGGTCGAAGCCCACGAAACTGGCACTCAGCACCCTAAGTGGGGCGCCCAGGCGTGGTACGGGTCAAAACTGGCACTCAGCGCCCTTGGGAGGGCGCGTGGGTGTGGTGCGGGAAGAAAGCTGGCGCTCAGTGCCCCTGGAAGGGCGCTTAACTTGACTTTTCTACACTCTGGTTGACTTTTTTGCATTCTGGTTGACTTTTCTGCATTCCAACTATTTGGTACTTTAACTCTTCTTTCAAATCATTCCAATAGCCTACAAAATCAAGGGAATTTAGTGATAAAATCATCAAGTGTAACCTTAACTCTCTTATTCAAAAAACTAAAGCAAAAACATGAGTTAAAGCAAGTTTCTAAGTCAAAAAGGGTGCATTTAGTATCAAAACTATATCACAGATAACGGTATTTTCAACCGTTATCAGTGTCTAATTCTCAACTATCACAGTGTTACACAAATCAACTTTGCCTTTCGTTTCAACAATATCAAACACATTCACAAGCAAGTTATCATCACAAGGACTTTTCAAGGATTGTAATGTGGCTGGGCTAAGAAGAACATTTGGTTTTTCTAGACAACAAAACTCCTTGAGTTAAGAGAGTGAACAATTTACTTCATAATTTTAACATTAATCTCTCTTTCTGCTTTTCACTTGAGAAACCACTTCTCAACTTAATCCCAACTTTATTCATTGAGCTCATCTTCTCTTCTTCTTTCTTCTTTTGCTTTTCTCTTGCTTTGCTCAATGCTCTTTTTCTTTTAACTTTTTCCAACAACCCCAAACTTGAACAATCACTAGTACAAAAAGAGCATATAACGTCACGCTGTCAACGTCGAATAACGCAATATCTAACGTTATAAATGACCGGTGGCATTTTCGTAAATAAATTAAATCGTGCCACGTCATTTACTAAAACAGTTCGTCGTCTAAAATAGATTAACGTCAAACAAGGAGCATATCGACGTAAGGATTGAAAAATCACCGATCAAAATGGAAAGGAAGGTGAGTGAACAACCAGAAAGGGATCAACAATAATTATGCAACAGAAAAATATTGATTTTCGTTATTTGATTTTAATTTTGTAAACAGTGGCTTCTTAAGCCATCTTTTGTTTTGCTGGTTGTAATCATCTTTTGAATATTAATAAAATTCAAAAGATTAACGTCAAACAAGGAGCATATCGACGTAATCTAAAATGTATTAACGTCAAATAAGGCCCAGATCGACGTAAAATAATGACCTTAGAATCACATAACGTCAACTTAAGAAACATCTAACGTTCAATTTAAAATAAAAAAAAGAAAGAAATATTGGTTTGCCGTCTAAAATAGATTAACGTCAAACAAGGAGCATATCGACGTAATCTAAAATGTATTAACGTCAAATAAGGCCCAGATTGACGGAAAACAATGACCTTAGAATCACATAACGTCAACTTAAGAAACATCTAACGTTCAATTTAAAATAAAAAGATAAAGAAATATTGGTTTGCCGTCTAAAATAGATTAACGTCAAACAAGGAGCATATCGACGTAATCTAAAATGTATTAACGTCAAATAAGGCCCAGATTGACGTAAAACAATGACCTTAGAATCACATAACGTCAACTTAAGAAACATCTAACGTTCAATTTAAAATAAAAAAATAAAGAAATATTTGTTTGCTTCCAGCAATATTACTCCTACCCACATTTGACGTCAACCATGACAAATATTCGACGTTTTATATGTCAGCATGAAGTCAAAGAGTAAATCCCTTTTCTATTCTTTATTTTTTTTTCTCTTATAAACCAAACAGAACACCACACACTTTATGGGGTCGACGTTTAAAACAATATAGAACGTCGAACAAGTTGGGGTTCAGACATGATGATCGTAATCACATAACGTCCCAAAGGAAACAGGCAACGTCCAAAACAAAATAAATAAATACTAAGAATTGATTTAATTAATATGACGTCAAGTGTAACAAAAGAAGGACGTTGTATATTATAGCTATTAGTTATTTGTTTATTTTTCATTTAAATCAAGCTATAAAATGTCAGTCTTATACTGTCTTAGACGTTGTTCCTTTTTTATTATTTTTTCTTTTTCTTTTAAACCAACCACAGAACGTCGAATTATTTTTCGCGTTCGACGTTTTAATTTCCAGAAATTATGTTTTTAATTTTTTCTTGTAAACCAAACGAAAAAACGTCCTTGTACTTGTGGCTTTGACATTTAATTAAGCGGAGGAAGCGTATAACGTCAAAGTTCAACGTCCCATAACAAAACAAGCAACGTTAACAATAACCTCAATCCCTCTTTTCTTCTATTTTTCTATTTTCTTTTAAACCAACCAAAGAATGTCGAACTCTTTCACCAATTCGACGTTTTTTTGCCAAAAATAATATTTTTTTCTTTTAAACCAACGAATAAAACGCCATAAAAAAAAGAAGACATGATAACACAAGGACATCACAACTTAATACCATACTCTAAGACCATATCTTGATTCAGACGTCTTCCTAGAATCTTCTTCAGTAGACTCTTCATCAGAATCCTCTATTTCTGGATTGTTATTAATCTCCTTCTGATAGAGCACATCTACTTTCTTTTCAAGCATCCACTTTCGTTTAATTGCATACAATAGAAAAACATCTTCTATTGTCATGTTGACCATCCAAATATGATCAACATATTTGATGGTAAGAAGAATTTGAACAAAAGAAAATCTGGAGGAAAGAAAAATAGTAAGAAGATAAGTGATTTTTCAAATCTGTAGAACCGTTGTAGGGGCAGCTGCTTTTATAACTTAAGGTTTCTTGTTTATATGATTCAATTTTTCAGTTTCTTGAAGTTGTTTTCTACAAAATTAGTGGATCTAATTCTGAGAAAACAAGTCCAAGAAACTTTAAAAAATGAATCATTCAAAAATGATCAAACTGTGCAATTGTATAAAGTTAAGCATTATATTTATAGAGTCAATTCAAAACCTCTGGTAACAGCACAAAATTAATGCTCACGACCACTCCAATGCCTTCCACGTCGAAGACCCCTAGAGTTAGACGTTCTATGGGAATTTAAAAAGGAAAAAGAAAAAAAAGAGCGACCTTTGCCTTCGGATAACGAATAATACGTCAGATGCCCAAGGAATTCGACGTTTATTGTTGGATTAAAAGAAAAAAGAATTAAACCAAAAAGACACTTTGGAAGTCTGAAGAAATTGAAGTCAACCTCTTCGTTTCTAGCAGCAAACTGCATTTTCCCATATATCATTTAAGTAGACTACCTTTTATTATTGAAGCCCATATCGGGCCTTTCCCAATAGTAATTATTTATGCAGACATCCATTTATAAAATTTCTTGTAACAACTCCAAGGTTTCTTTGTGTTAACTTGTAACAACTCGAAGGCCTTTCAAAACGCTACACTTGCATTCATAAAATTCCTCAAATCCTTCAAGGAATTTCAAAAACAGACCCTACAGAGGACGTCGAATATTTTCAAAATTGACGTGTTATTGGAGGTTAAAAAGGAAAAAGAAAAAAGGATAAAAATAAAAAATGGAGCGATTATATTCAAAAACGATCAAACTGTGCAATTGTATAGAGTTAAGCATTATATTTATAGAGTCAATTCAAAACCTTTGGTAACAGCACAAAATGAATTCTAACACACCTTTCACATCGAAGTTCCCTAGAGTACGACATTCTATGAGAATTTAAAAAGGAAAGAGAAAGAAAAGGAGCGACCGTTGCCTTCAGACTGCCTTTTAATTGAAGCCAAAGGTCACCCCACATCAGGCCTTTCCCAACAAGCATTCTTTTTTTCGGAGCCTTAGACATCCTGTAGACATCCATTTATAACACTTATGAATTTAAAACAGAGTCTATAGCGGACGTCCAAATATCTCGTAACAATCTGTTACTTTCTTCTCTGCTTCGCTATCATCTCTTTCAAGTTCACCAAAGTGAGTAATTTCCTAGTGGTTTGATTCTTTGTCATGGCGAAGAGCTTGAAAGATTGCATCATGACAAAGAGCTTGAAAGAGTGATAGAGAAACAAAGAAAAAGGTTGAAAGATTTGGATTTTGCACCCTTTCAAAACGCTACAACCTTCATTCACAAAAATCCTTCTACATTTTACCAATCCTGCTGATCTTTTCGTGGTTTGATTTTCATTTTTTTCTATGTTTAGTGTTATTATGTTTTTCCTTTGTTTTGTTTCCATTTATGAACATACGTAATAATGGACTTCTTTTAGAAATCCTTCAAATAGTTTTACGTTGAATACTGAAGGAAAAATGACGTCCCTATGTTTCCCCAATAACATGGACGTCAAGTGGTGTCAATATTGGACGTGTATCTCTTCGTTTTAATGTAGCATTTATCATGCCCTGCCAACAGTCTTTTCCCATATACCTGGACGTCGAGTGGTGTTAGTATATGACGTGGATCTCTTCGTTTCTAACACAACATTTATCAAGCCCAACCAACTACGCTCTATTTGAATTTAAAAAGGATAAATAAAAAAAGGGAGCAACCTTTGGGTTTGGTTAACGAATAATACATCACATGCCCAAGAAATCGGACGTTTATTGTTGGTTTAAAGGAAAAAGAAATAAAAAGGGAGTAATCTGGCTGACAATAATACGTTAACCTCTTCGTTTCAAAACTTTTTCTATTAATATTACGTCGAGTAGCTTTACCAATAGACGTACTATTGGTGTTCTAAAGGAAAAAAAAATAGTGCAATTCAATGTAATGATGTAACATTAGAATGTTCTATTACAATCTTCGTTTTAATGTAGCATTTATCATGCCTTGCCAACAGTCTTTTCCCATATACCTGGACGTCGAGTGGTGTCAGTATATGACATGGATCTCTTCATTTCTAACACAACATTTATCAAGCCCAACCAACTGCGTGTTCCCATATAAAGTTGGATGTTCTATTTGAATTTAAAAAGGGTTATTATGTAGAGTAGCTTTACCAATGACGTATTGTTGGTGTTCTAAAAGAAGAAAAAAACAAAAAGAGTGCAATGATATATTCAATATAATGATGTAACATTAAAATGTTCAATTACAATCATACAAATGATTTAATCAATTTAAACAATTCAATCATTATTGACTAATGTTATTGCCAAAAGAGAATTTTATTAATATTCAAAAGATGATTACAACCAGCAAAAGAAAAGATGGCTTAAGAAGCCACTGTTTACAAAATTAAAATCAAATAACGAAAATCAATATTCTTTTGTTGCAGAATTATTGTTGATCCCTTTCTGATTGTTCACATCACCTTCCTTTCCATTTTGATCAGTGATTTTTCAATCCTTAGAGTCTTTTGTCAGTGACTGTGTCAACTTTCAATTTACTTGAGCCCCAAGAATCTTTTTAGCGATTCTGACATACAAAAGATGATTACAACCATCAAAACAAAAGATGGCTTAAGAAGCCACTAATTACAAAATTAAAATCAAACAACGAAAATCCATATTCTTCTGTTGCAGTCAGCTTTCAATTTACTTGAGCCCCAAGAATCTTTTTAGCGATTCTGACATACAATCTATTTTCACCGCATACCATTTAGCCCACTCATCTTCTTCAGTTTTTTTCAACTCTTTTTTGTTTGTACTCCAAGATTCAGAGATGGGATAGACTTGCTGATGACCAATCCAAACCTTTATATCAACCCCTTTCACTGTGGAACAAAATGTTTCATCACTCATCTTTAAGTTGGAGTAGAAAACCCTCACCAGTTTCAGATATCTGTGAGAAACCACGGTTTTAATCTTCCTTAGACTTAAAAGCTTCCCTCGAATGTTGTTAACACTTCGGCAAGTGTACTGAATCGTATCAAGTAATAATAAATGGTAAGACCAAGTATCATTTCCCAAGAGACTCAAGGCCTAAATAGTTATGTCATTCCTTAATTAAATAAGACTTGTAAACGAAATTGTTGTGTTTATATTACGGAAAAGTAAACATGAATGCAAGTATTGATCAATTGGATTGAAAGAGTGATGAGTCACCATTTTTCACTATACACTTAGCTTCTAGCACCATATTTTGTTAGGGAATTGAGCTTAATTATCAATTATTCATGCATTTTCATTATTTGGGCTCAATTTCAAGACTAATTCTTATTTATTTAATTTGAATTATTTGAGCTTAATTATTTCAATCATTTTGTGCAGGACAATCACGGTTGAAAGGTTGAGAAAGGATCTGCTGAAGATGACCGAACGGTCTGCTAAAAAGCCTTGACCGAACAGTCTTCTAAAGGAATGAATACCGAACGGTCCTGGAAGCTTTGACCGAGCGGCCTGTTGTAAGCTTGCACTGGATGGCCGAGCATGGAACGGTCTACGAAACCCTCTACCGAGTGACAAAACTAAGAATGGCTTGACGGAACGGTCTGTGAAGCATTGACCAAACGGTCTACTGAAGACATGACCGAACGGTATGTTAAGAACCTGCAATGAATGGCCGAGCACTACACTACCGATCAGTTTGCTGAAGGATTGGCCGAACGGTCTATGGAAACCTAGCTCAATTGATTGAACCGTACGAAATAACCTTAGTGCATGAGTTCCCCTGAACCGAACGGTCAGCTACCACCTGAACATTGTTCAACATAATGGGCGAGCACGGGAATGGTTTTGTAGTGACCGAACGGTGAGCTAGAGCCTGAACTGAATTGACGAGCACCAGAGAATCGAACGGTCTCAGCAATTTCTCTTGACCGAACGGTCTTGTGAAGACTGCACTGCACACCATTTATTGAGCCTGCAGACCATTGTTGACCAAATAGTGGGAGCCTTTAATGACCGAATGGTTAGATGAGATGACTAGAGAACTCAGCAGCAACAGTGTTGGAAGCACATTCTGGGAATTCAAGAGGGTGGTCACGTCAGTGTTAGAATGTAAATTTGTCATAGAATGTTATTGGGTCAACCTTAAGACCTTGGGGCCCAAATTTTAGGTCATTTTTGTAGGACAAGCCCATTAGAAGGGCAGTTTTGTCTTTTGGGGTCTATATACCCCAAAATCACCTTCACTTTACCTAAGTCTCCCAGCCACCACTACGTACCTGTTCTTGGGGAGCATTTTCTTCCTCCTCCCCCTTTGGGGAGGTTTAGGTTTTATTTCTTTTGCATTTCCATGTATTGAATCTCGTTTACAGTGCAATTTAATAGTTGAAATCGTAATTGCGTTCAATTGTCGTTCATTTCATTTTATCAAGCTTTGCCACGCTCGTTTCTTCTTCGTTACTTTTCACTGTCTTTTTCATTGCTGCGTTTTGGTTTTACGTTCACTGTTCATTTCGTGTTTAAGTTCATGTGGTGCATTTTCAATTCAGCTACTGTTATGTTTTCTACATTTTACTCTTCATCCTCTTTGCTGTTCACTGCTGGAATTCGGTTTTCACTCTTTCATTTGCGTTCTCGTTGTTGTTCTTGATTTATAATTTACGTTTTAAGTGCCTTCGTTAATTATGTTTCTGTCTCTGGTGCCTTTTCCATTTGCAAATTCACGTTCTGTTGTTTAAGTTTTGTTTTGCTGTACTGTCGCGTTTTCAACTTTCATTTCTACTGCACTTTGATTTTTGCACATTTACTGATCCAGCATTTACTGAATTACCGTTCGGTTTTTACAATTACATCGTTCGGTCTCTAACAGGCTTTACTGTTAGAGACCGTTCGGCTTTCATGTTTGTGCTCATTTCCTTTTCCTTTCTTTAGAGACCGTTCGGTCTCAATGTTATTACCGTTCGGATTCCTGTTTAACCGTTTGGCTTTTACTTCTGCTATTCAATTTATAGTCCATCGTTCGGTCACTGCTTCAGACCGTTCGGTCCTTCATAGCACCGTTCGGTTTTAACACTTATTGTTAGAACCGTTCAGTTTTTTGCTTCCATTCAATGCTTTTAATTTTGTTTTGTTGTCTTTAACTTCCAATTTTAATTTAGTTTAATTCTCTCTGTAAAAACCCTTTCAAACCCCCCCCCCCCCACTACGTGTTTGACATAAGTCTCGAACCACATTTGGTCCTTGAGAGACGACCTAGGAGTCACTTCCTAGCACTATACTGCATTCTTAATGCACATCAAATTTGATGGGCCGCGACAGCCGCATCAAAGAGCAAAAGTGATTGATGTAAAATATAGAATGATGTTATTGTTGGGGTTTACGACTTATCCTATCCACTCTCATGTATTTATGAATTCATCTTCTTCATTAATGTTAATGCCACTTTCTAATTTACCTTAAACCTGATGTCAATGACTGTGTCAGCTTTCAATTTACTTGAGTCCCAAGTATCTTTTTGAGCGATTCTGACATACAATATATTTTCACCGCATAACCATCTAGCCCACTCATCTTTTTCAGTTTTTTTCGAATCTGTTTTGTTTGCACTCGAAGATTCAGATATGGGATAGACTTGCTGATGATCATAATTTTTTATCATGGTGAATCCAATAAGTCCTTGATGACCAATCCAAATTTGAAAGAGAAAGCCTTCTTTGCTGATCGGTTAAAAAATAGCAATCCCAATCCAAACCTCTTTGATCAGCTTCATATCAACCCCCTTGACTGTGTTACAAAATGTTCCATCACTCATCTTTAAGTTGGAGTCGAAGACGCTCACCAATTTCAGATATCTGTGAGAACCAACGGTTTTAGTCTTCCTTAGACTAAAAAGCTTCCATCGAATGTCTTCATCACTAATCCAACCTGTAGGATTAGCATTCCTTGCAATACGGGCAACCTTCCATTTTCTTCTTGATGATGATGAAGAAGCCATTTTTGATCAGATTTTGGAACGTCTTTCACATTTCTAGGATTTGTAGCTCTTCAGTTTAGAAAACACTAAGTGCGTTTTAAAATTTTATCAGTTTCAATCCCAACTAAAATTTTCAATCTTATATATCCCAATAAAATAATTTCAGCAACAACGAATTTCTAAAGGGTTCGATGTTTTATTATGCGGTTAAAGTTGAACTCTGACAATATAAGGATTGACTTGATGGGCGACGAATTTCTAAAGGGTTCGACGTTTTATTATACGGAACTCTGATAATATAATTTTCAATCTTATATATCCCAATAAAATAATTTCTAGAGCGTTCGACGTTTTAGTTTTTTTTAAATACAGTTTCGAATCATTTGGAACTACTCTTTGAAAACCTACACTATAGAGCTTCCGTAACCAAATTCATGTTAAATTTTTCCTTAGAGTTTCCATTAATTCCCCTACTAAACAAGGACATTTCTTTGTTAACGATGTAGGCATGGTGGAAATCCTGAGGAAAATGTTAACACTTATGAATTTCACAAACATTCTCCATTGTTTTTCTGTTTTTTTTATTTAATTCCGGTGTTTTTTTTAATGTAGTTTCTTGTTCATGTAAAATCTTGAGGAAAATGTTAACACTTATGAATTTCAAAAACATTCTCCATTGTTTTTCTGTTTTTTTTTATTTAATTCCTGTGTTTTTTAATGTAGTTTCTTGTTCCTGTGTTTTCTTTAAATACAGTTTTGGATCCTTTGGAACCACCCTTTGAAAACCTACAATACAAATATAGGACGTCGAATAGAAATCGAATTCGACGACAAACTTTAACAGGGAAATTAAAAGTTAATAAACTTCAAGGTTTAAAAGTGAATACTTTTGCAGGCAAATAAACTGTCATATAGTTTGATTAAATCTTTCATGTATCATTGTCAGAAACAATATTCTTAAACCCTTCCTTTAAATGTCTAAATCTTGTTCTCAAATGGCTTCTTCATCTTCACGGCGTGGAAAGAAGGCTGCACACTTTGTAAGAAATGCTAATCCAAATGGGTGGATCAGTGATGACGAAGAACGATACAAATTTGGATGTTATAGAAAACTCTTCGACGTGGTCCCTCATAAGTTCTTGGATTTCAAATTATTCAGAAGAGAGGGGTTTCTCTTTCAAGATTGGCTTGTAGATGTTGATCTTGCAAAATTTGTAGAAATGACCGGTGATTGCTATCCTGACCTGGTACAGGTCTTCTACCATAATCTTAAGGTTGTCGATGGTGTTATATGCTCTCGGGTGAAAGGTGTTGATATTAAAATTGATGACGAAATATGGCTATCTTTTACTGGTCTCAAAGCAAAAGGCTTCATGTCTCATGAAAGAAATTCTGAACTCAACGAATGGACCAATAAGAAGAAAATTTATAAGTAATATCTAAGAAGTCCAACATGTCTAAAGGTATACAAGTCGTATCTACTTGATGGTTTTAAAATGGAAGCAAAAATGTGTGCTTTTGTACTTACTTGGGTAATATTACCTGGAAGATGTTCGCGTGATCGTCTAACTACTGCAGATTTATTTTTGGTTCATGCCATAAAAACCCGGATACCAACCAACTGGGTTGTTGTTGATGACAAATTTATGAACACCGAAAAACGGCGCCAAAAACTTGTTTAACCCTCGGCAAGTGTGAACGAATCGTATCAAGTAATAAACTCGATAAGACCAAGTATCGTTCTCCCAAAGGACTCACGACCTAGTTAGTTATATGATTTCTTGATTATTTAAGACTTGTGAACAAATTGTTATAAGTTTCAAATGCAAAAGACAAAAAGTAAACATGTATGCATGTGATGATCAATGGGAAAGAAGAACACAAACACTGAATGAATTATATGGATGAGTATGTTGTTGAGGTAATCAATTTCATCTTATCCACTCTCATATAATTTACGAATTCATCATTCTTTTCATCAATGTTAATGTCACTCTCTAAATTACCTTAAACCCAATGTCTCGGCGAAGAAAGCCTATCCTTAATTAGGAGTTCATACAATTCCTAGCATCCCTAATAATTAATTCTGAAGCACAGAAGCTTAAAGGCAACCAACCCTCATATCCCTATGTCTAGGCAATATGCTATTGGGAGAATTTCCCCGGATCTAGATTTCCCCGTATGTGTCCATATTGACAAAATCAATGATCATGACATCGAATGAGTTAAACAATGCATGCTTTGAGCAAAGAGGAAAAACCCTAACTATTAATGAAAGAAAGCATGTATCTCAAATAAGATGTTTAAACACAAATTCCATATATGAGAGCTTCAAAAGATTACATTGATTCCCCAACAACAAGAAGAGTTTAGTTCACCATATTCATGGTGAAACTACATGAAATACAATGAAAGAGTGAAAGATAGAACCCTAGAAGGTTGAGTAGGTGATGGACAAATTTATGAACACCAAAATATGATGTCACAAACTTGTTTTACAATCGGCAAGTATGACCGAATCGTTTCAAGTAATAAACTTAAGAACGAAATAATTGGATTTTATATGCAAAAGACAAAAATAAACATGTATGCATGAATGTGATCAATGGCTAAAGCAAAATACAAACACTTTTAATGGAATATATGGATGAGTATGTTGTTGGGGTTATCAATTTCATCTTATCCACTCTCATATATTTTAGGAATTCAACATTCAATTCATCATTGTTAATGCCACTCTCTAAATTACCTTTCAAAGAAGGCTTCTCCCTAATTACGAGTTCATACGATTCCTAGCATCCCTAATAATTAGTTTATTTAGCGCATGAGCTTAAGGCAACCAATATACTTATTGGGAGAAATTCCCCGGATCTAGACTTCCCCGTACGTTTCCGTATCGACAAAACCAATAATCATGCATTGAATGAGTTAAACAAAGCAAGCATTGAGCAAAGAGGAAAAACCCTAACTAATGATGAAAGAAAGCATAGGTCTTAGATTAAGATGTAAACACAAATTCCATATATGAGAGCTTCAAAAGATTACATTGATTCCCCAACAAACATACAAGGTTTAGTTCACCATATTCATGGTGAACCTAGATGAACAATAATGAAAGAATGAAGGATAAAACCCTAGAAAGGTGAAGAGGTAGCCTGAGCATCCAAGATGCTCCTTCAAAGTGGTGGTAGAGAGAGTGTTTTTCTTCGTTCCAGCCAAAGAAACAAACCCTAGGAAACCCTAAAGCTTATATACTATTCGTAAATTATAGAAAATTAGGCCCAAGCCCAAAATTAGTGTCGCTCAGCGGTAAAGTACCGCTCAGCGGTAAGTGCGTGAGTCGTTTTCTCCCCTCAGCGGCCATTTTGCCCCTCGGCGGTGCCAACGTGAACTCCTGAGTGCCGCTCAGCGGTAAACTGCCGCTGAGCGACAGTTGCGGCTTCTCCTTTTGCACTTTTTGATGTCTTTTCTGATTCCATCTCTCTCCTTCTTCACTTCTTTCACCAAATTCACCTTAAAACCTGCACAAAAACACTGAAATCAAGCATAAACCTGTCCAGCTCTCTTATTTCTGAAAATATGAACAAAAGCATGATTTCAAGCTAGTTTCTAAGTGTTAAAGGTTGCTTTTAGTATCAATTTTAAGCATGAAAATAACAGTTTTTCAACTGTTATCAGTAGGTAGCCTTAGCATCCAAGATCTTCCTCCAAGGGGTGGAAAGGTGTGTGTTTGCTTCGTACTCTGCCAAAGATACAAACCCTAGGAAGTCCTAAAGCTTATATACTATTCGAAATATTACAGAAAAGTGGGCTTAAGCCCAAAATACTGGCGCTCAGCGGTAAACTACCACTCAACGGTAAGTGCGTGTGTTGATTCTTCCCCTCAGCTGCACTTTCACCCCTCAGGGGAGCCAACGGGTGTTCATTAGTGTCGCTCAGCGGTAAACTGGCGTTGAGCGGTACTTGCGGCTTCTCTTCTTTTGCACTTTTTGAGTTCTTTTCTGATTCCATCTCTATCCTTCTTCACTTCTTTCATCAAATTCACCCTAAAACCTGCATAAAACACTGAAATCAAGCATAAACCTTTCCAACTCTCTTATTTCCAAAAATAAAAATAAAAGCATGATTTCAAGCTAGTTTCTAAGTGTTAAAGGTTGCTTTTAGTATCAATTTTAAGCATGAAAATAACAGTTTTTCAACTATTATCAGCTGTTATGAGTGAGCACATGATTGAAATTGCAAGTAGTCATGGACATATTCTGCCATATGGTGTTTTTATCAACAGTGTATTGAAGCATCATCAGGTTGATCTTACTGGTGAAAAAAAAATTTGGTGCACCAAATCAAATGAAATAGGAAAAACGGCATTGCGACATAATGGTCTAAAGAAAACAAAAGATGGATGGGTGTTCAACGATGTTGACGAAACTCCTTCTACCTTCACTCCACAGACTGAGTTTGAAAGATTTGTTGTGGATCAATTTCGAAGGCTTTCAACAAGAATTTCAAAAGTTGAAAAATCTCTGATCATGATTCACAATAAATTAGATGCAGACAATGCTCTCATAACTCCCTCAGCAAGTCAATTTGATGATGAAGACGACACAATAGAAGATGAGTCTATGGAGACATATGACTCAGATTAGGAAGAAAAGTCCATTTTAGTTCATTTTTCTCAAATTAGTGTAATATTTTAATATATTTTAGTATGTTTTTGTATGTTTGAACTCTGTTTGAAATTTCAATATATACTTTTCGTTGTTATATTTTCATATTTTTCCTTTGTTTATTGTTATTATGGTTTTTTTTTTTAAATCCTTGAAGTTGTTTTACGTCAAATTCTGAAAAACGTGACGTTTTAAAAGATAAAAATAAGAAAAAATGAATGTTACGTTGCATATTGTCAAAGTTGACATCAAAGATCAAGCCCATTTCTTTAAATACAATTACGGATCCTTGATCTAGTCCTCCACTTCTAAAATTTAGGCGTAACTTGTCACTCTGAGAACATTTTTTTTGGTTTTCTCATAGCTCTTTCAAGGTCACAAAAGTTAGGTTGAGGCACGAAGGAGCTATAGAAATCCAAAGAAATAAATTAACAGATTTGGATTTTCTTTCAAGTAGTACAATTTCATTCATATTCATAGTGATTACAATCAGATTAGAAGCAAAATAGACACAAAACATATCATAAAATAAACTCCATACTAAAATTCTAAGCCTCTATTCGGATTTAGAAAATTTCCATTGAATCCTCCTCACTAGACTCTTCACTTGAGTCTTCAGTTGGAGAATCATTTTTATTCTTTTTCTGATGCAGAGCCTCTATCTTCTGTTCGAGTCTCCTGAGTTTTTCAACAACAAATCTTTCAAAATTGGTTTCAGGGAAGAAGTTGGTACGGTCTTCATTTAGTGTAGGTGTGCTTCTAGAACTTTGAACCATATTCTCTTCATCCTTGAAGAACCATCCCTTTGTGGTCTTCACAAGGCCAATGGAAGTCACATTTGAAGAACCATATTCTTTTCACCACTAACATCCACACCTTGAAGGGTCAGGATTTTGCTGATAAAGACAACATAAGGTAGATGTCGTGCATGTTTGGTTCCTGAATCAATCATATGATATTTTATTACTTCCACCCAATTGGTAGGAACCTCATTCTTGATGGCATACAGCAGGAAAACATCTTCAGTTGTCATTCTGTCTTGTACAGGTCTAGCAGGTAAAATCACCCAAGCAAGAATGTGTGATATTATCTTTTCTTCTTTATTAAGTTCCTCATGCACATATAATCTTTCAATTGTGTATCTCCCAGGAAACCTTAACCAGTTACTGTACACGTCCTTTTTTTCCAGCCATCTGTTTGTTTCTGAGTACCGTAAGTGAGAGAATAACCCTTCGGCTTTTAATCCTGCAAGTTGAAACCAGACATCATTGTCAATGTGAACATTTACTCCTTTTACTCGAGAATGAAGGACACCATCTATGTTTCTCATATTGTTGTAGAAGACCCTTACTAAGTCAGGGTACCAATCACCCTTCATCTGGACAAGTGTAGAGAGACCTTGAGTTTCAATCCATTCTTGGAAGTGAAATCCCTCTTTTTCAAATAAGTCGAGGTTCAGATATTTGTGAGGAACAATATGTTTAAACTTCGTCCACCTCAGAAACTCTAGACGAGTCTCCTCATCACTGATCCACCCGGAGAGATCAACATTTCTTGCAGCCACAAAACAACCTTTCATCTGTTTGTTGAAGGATGTGATGAAGTAGCCATTTGAATTTGGATACCAAATAATTTTCCTCAGTATTAGAGTTTAGCAATATAGAAAGAACTCAGTGTACATAAGATTTTAAAATTCAGTGTATATAAGGGTGCGCAACGTCACGCGTTCAACGTCAAATAACATAACAGGAAACGTTAACAATAATCGGTGGCATTGTTGTAAATAAATTCATTCGTTCCACGTCGAGTGGTATCAATAATGGACGTGGATCTCTTTGTTTCAAATATTACGTCAACTGTGTAACTAGATTCAAAATTTAATTTCTTGAAGTTGTTTCCACCATAAGAAATCAGATAGCTCTGAAATCTAACAGTAGAAAACAACTACAAGACAATTTAAAAAACGCGAAATGATGAAGTTAAACAACTTTTTTAGAAATATATTTTAGTTATCAAAATTATTTCAGTATCAAACATATTGTGAACCATATTTCTTTTTCCCAAGCACATTTATTTTAGTAAGATAACTTCATCATTTATGTACTAGAAAAAGCATTTTGTTCACTTGAATTTCAAAGGCCACCTTCATATGAACTCAGACATGAATGAGGCACTTTGAAATTCGACCGAGCAAATTGCAATTTAAAGAAAAGACATGTTTCGAAATCTAAGGAAAGGAAAATGCCAAGGAGATAAAAAACATGAATCCTAATATGTTCAATACGGAAACAGGAAGCAAGGGATTACGTGATGGATGCAATATTTATAGATGAACCGATGACGTACATCATGTATTTATGCTTACTGACTACACACTCCACTACCTTGTCTGAATGTCGAAGCCCAGGCCAATTCGACGTTCAAACATCATTTAGAAAAAAAAACAATAAATTGAGTTTGATTCATATAACAAATTGACGTCCCGCCCCCCAGAAATTGTCTACTTTTGAATCACCCGTGAAGAAGGTGAGATTTGGAGGGCTTGAAGTTAAAAAGTTTGATTTTTGGTTTTCTATGTAAGTTAGTTTTTTTTTTCGTGGATTTTTTGCTTTTAGTGTAGTAGTATTGATCGAAGCTGGATTCATCAGCGTCGTAGTAGTGAAGAGTATGAGCGAGGGGTTTCTGAGTTCATACAATATGTTAAAGAACATGCAAAACCAGTGAACGTGGCATATTTTTGCCCTTGTGTTCGTTGTCTCAATCAAGTATATGAAGACTTGGACAACATTCGTGATCATCTGTTCATCTATGGAATAATAAGAAGTTATACAGTTTGGACTTGACATGGGGAAGTATTATATAAGCCAACAACTTTAAGAGGTTCATATTATGTCGACGAATGAATAAGTGATCATTTAGACGAAATGATATGTGACATTGGCGAAGAAAATTTTGGAAGAGCTCATTTATACGATAGTCTTAAGAATAATTCGGAGCAAGAGTTGTATTCAGGATGCATCAATTTTACAAGGTTATCGACTACTTTGAAATTGTTTTGTTTGAAAGCAAGAAACGGATGGACTGATAAAAGTTTCATGGAATTGTTGAAGTTGCTGAAGGAGATGCTTCCAGAAAATAACACGTTACCTATCTGTAATTACGACGCGAAGAAAATTCTATGTCCAATGGGTTTGGAATACCAAAAGATACATGCATGTCACAATGACTGTGTATTGTATAGAGATTAGTATGCTTCAATGAAGGTATGTCTGACGTGTGGTTCGTCACGATTTAAGAAGAAACTGGATGGAAATAACGATGAACACAATGAAGGTCCACCGACTAAGGTCATGTGGTATTTACCTATAGTGCCTAGGTTGAAACGATTGTTTTCTATTAAAGAAGATGCGAAGAATCTTATGTGGCACGTTGATGAAAGAAAA
>JAHCHA010012667.1:46620-74652 GCA_027742795.1 Vigna hirtella
AAATTAGGCCCAAGCCCAAAAATAGTACCGCTCAGCGGTAAACTGCCTCTCAGCGGTAAGTGCGTGAGTTGGTTTCTTCCCCTCAGCGGCCATTTTGCCCCTCAGCGGATCTCCCGTGAACTCCTGAGTGCCGCTCAACGGTAAACTGCCGCTGAGCGGCAGTTGCGGCTTCTCCTTTTGCACTTTTTGATGTCTTTTCTGATTCCATCTCTCTCCTTCTTCACTTCTTTCACCAAATTCACCTTAAAACCTGCACAAAAACACTGAAATCAAGCATAAACCTGTCCAGCTCTCTTATTTCTGAAAATATGAACAAAAGCATGATTTCAAGCTAGTTTCTAAGTGTTAAAGGTTGCTTTTAGTATCAATTTTAAGCATGAAAATAACAGTTTTTCAACTGTTATCAATATTTAACAAAATTGATATGTATTAATAAACTATGAAAAACTTATTACTCTTCTTAAACTGTCCAACCGGACAATTCAAGATTCAATACTTATAAATTATTATTACCATCTCCTTTCTATTCATTTTTAAAAAGTACATTTGTTCAGAAAAATCTGGAGATAGTAAATAATTTTTGTATTGAATCTCAAACGGGAATTTAAGGCTAATTCAAAACAAGAATATATCCAAACAAACAAATAATTACATATGCAACATACATCAAATAAAAGGAAGCAAAGGACTATTAAAATCACCACAGACAAATATCAATCAAATACTATTAAAAGCAACTATGGAATGTTTTTCATAAGTATTAAAATTTTAAATTTAGTCACCAGTTAATTTAGAGTTTGTCATTTGCATTACCCCATTTATATAGTAAAATTCTAATCTCTTTTATTCTCTTGATAATGTGCATTTTCGTTCCAACCTCTTAAATTAACCTTTTACTTCTTTACCTAATTTTCTTAACCACTTACCACTCCCAGTGTAGTTTTTTTATTTAATTATAATTAGAAGTAATTAGAAAAATGAAGTTATCAAAGAAAAGGAGTGGGTCACCAATTGGAAACCCTTATGTTTGTCTTATATTAGCGCATGTATAGATTAATGTAATTTTTATTCATCTACCCCTAAATTTTTATTCACTAATTGGAAACCACAAATTTGGGTTTTTCTTAGTACCCCTAAATATTCATCTACCCCACCGCCGGTCATTTCGTTCCTTACTTTGTAGAGATTTTCTTTTGAAAAATTGTCTTCAATCGTGTTTTATTTTTTGGAACAGAGATGCCATCGTATGACAATTTTTTTGGTGGGAAATTGAAGCTGAAGGGGACAATGCTGGATGTGGCGGGTGGGGTGAAGAAGAAGAAGAACAAGAGGAACCAAGATCAACTTCTGCAAGTTGCCGAAGATGAAATTTCAGCAAGTTGATTATCTTTGTTCTGTGATTAACGTTTGTGCCTCTAATGGTATTTGATTTAGGTGGAAGCGCAGAACAAGGTAAAGATTCTAATGACGAGGATACGAATACGAAGAGGGAATTGAGAAATGGGAAAGGGAAGGTTGCCCATTATGACTCAAATAGAATTTTTTACCCTGACCTAGATAAGAAGCAAAGGGTTTTAAGAACTTACCGTGGCGGCAAACGATAGCAGCAAAGGGAGCGAAGCGACGAGAACGATGGCAGAATTAGTGCTTGGAGAGAATACTCCTGCTGTTCGCGAGAGAAATAGAGCCACACAACTTGGACAACGTTTTGCCAGAGACAATGGAGGCGAAGGAGGGGGGAATTGTGGCGGCACGACGATGGTTGCACGGAGAAGACAACAATGGCCAACCCGCGAGTGAAATCGAAACGGAGACCGCGTTTGGTGGTTGCTGTAGTCGAAGAAAGAGAAGGAGGCTCTGGTGGAAGAGAATGACCTGTTTGTAAAAATAAATCAAAGGGATATTACCTCGGTTTCGCAAATAACCGAGGCAGAACGCAAGCTACTAAAGCGGTTCAACAGAAACCCGATGCCTAAACATCTTAAAAAAAATTCAAAATAAACCTATATGCTTCGGTTTGCTTCCAAACCGAGGTAGTAGCACATTTCGGCACCGGTTCTGGAAAAAACGAAGCAGTCTATGTGGACAAAACGAATTAGCGCAGTCTATGGTTCTATATTTTATATGCTTTGCTTCATTAATTGTTAGGTTTTTTCCTCTTTAGTCTATGCATGCTTTGTTTAACTCATTCAATTGCATGATCATTGATGTTATCTATATGGACACATATAGGTAAATCTAGAACTGGGGAAATTCTCCCGGAAGCAATATTACCTAGACATAGGAATAGGAGGATCGGTTGCCTTTAAGCTTCTGTGTGGATGTAATGCATGAATAATTGCTAGGGAGACAAGACATTGTAAACTAGTGATTTTGTAGTAGGCTTTCTTCACCGAGACATTGGGTTTAAGGTAAATTAGAAAGTGGCATTAACATTAATGAAGAAAGATGAATTCATGAATACATGAGAGTGAATAGGATAAATCAGAAACCCCAACAACATCATCATTCCATATTTTACATCAATCCCTTTTGTTTCTTTCAATCCAATTGATCAAAAACTTGCATTCATGTTTATTTTCCGCAATTCAAACACAATGATTTCGTTTACAAGTCTAATTTAATCAAGAAATCACATAACTGTCTAGGTCGTGAGTCCTTTGGGAAACGATACTTGGTCTTACCATTTTATTATTACTTGATACGATTCGGTACACTTGCCGAGTGTTAACATGTATCACTCAACTTACAGGTGTATAGTGAGGTGTTGGTCTCTTTTTCATTCCGCTATCACAATGTCACACAAATTAACTTTGCCTTTCATTTAACCATAATCAAACATACTCACAAGCAAGTTTTCATCACAAGGGCTTTTCATGGCTTGTAACTTCGCTGGGCTAAGAAAGAAACTGGTTTTTTCAGTCATCAAAATCCTTAAGTTAAGAGAGAGACATTTGTGATTTCATCATTCAAGCACACAAACTTACTTTCCTTTCCCAGCTTTCCCTTGCATTGAGCTTTTCTTTTCTTTTCATTTTTCTTTTTCTTTTGCTTTTGTTTTTCAAGTACTCACTGCTTAGCTCAATGCTTTTTCTTTTCAATTTTCCCAGTAACCCCAAACTTGAACCTTTATCAATACCTCACAAATGTTCTCAACTTAACTCAAGGTAAATATTTTCACAAAGGGTTTTCAAAGCATGCATAAGGCTCAAGGTTCAAAGAGTAAAACAAATTGTTTTCTTTTCAGTGGATAAAATAATGTGAAGGCTAAAAGAATAAGGGATAACAAAAGATGGCCTTGGTCATATGAAACCTGCAAGCAAGTAGTTCAATCACAGAAAATTTGGGCAAAATCATTCATGCTTCCAAAGTAATAGCAATTATTCACAAAAGACACTAAAGCCCAAAACTCACACAGGTAAACTCTCAAGTCCCATAATTCAGAAAAACACCCTGCTCAGTATCTCAATCAAACTTTACCTCAAGCACCTGTTTCATACTCTGTGAGCTATCACCTGTATATCAACACATCATGCATCTTCTCAACATCAATCCATACACTAGAATATCACAAAGCAAGACTCATCATAATACAATCACAATTGAACCATAGCAGTGTAGTCCATTAAAGCAAAGTACAATACAAAACAAATAATTAAAACAATAAAAATAGAAACAAAATAAAAGCAAAGCAAATAAAAACAAAAAAATAACAAATATCCTGTCTTCAAACAAATATGGCATCCATCAATAGATGCCCAATACAAATCATCACTCATCATCAGAGTCCTGCTCCTCAACCTCAGGATCATCATCCTCATCCTCAGCATCGTCATCCATGGCTGAAGCTTCAGCTGCTTCAACCTTTATGACTTAGAAATTAGCTTGAACTCATGATTTTGTTGAATTGTTGGAAATAAGAGAGTTGGACAGGTTTTATGCTTGATTTCCTTGTTTTTGCAAGTTTTGAGATGAAATTGATGAAAGAAGTGAAGTGGAATAGAGATGGAATCAGAAAAGGACAAGAAAAGTGCAAAAGAAGAGAAACAGCAAGTACCGCTCAGCGCCAATTACCGCTGAGCGGCACTCTCAAAGACTCGTTGGCACCGCTGAGGGGAGAAATGCCGCTGAGGGGAAGAAATGATCACACGCTACTACCGCTGAGTGGTATTTACCGCTGAGCGGCACTTTTATTGGCTTGGGCCTAATTGTCTGTATTTTTTAGAATAGTATATAATCTTTAGGACGTTCTAGGGTTTGTATCTTTGGCTGGGACGAAGCAAAAACGCACTCTTTCACCCCTTGGAGGAGGATTTTGGATGCTAAGGCTCCTTTCTTAACTTTCTAGGGTTCTATCCTTCACTTTTCCATTGTATTTCATCTAGTTTCACCATGAATATGGTGAACTAAACTTATTTTGTTGTTGGGGAATCAATGTAAATCCTTAGAAACTCTCTTGTATGGAATTTGTTCTTCAAGAGCATTTTTATGATTCATGATTTCTTTCATTAATAGTTAGGGTTTTTCCTCTTTGCTCAAAGCATGCATTGTTTAACTCATTCGATGTCATGATTATTGGTTTTGTCGATATGGACACATACGGGGAAATCTAGATCTGGGGAATCTCTCCCAACAGTATATTACAAACCTAGACATAGGAGTATTATGGTTGGTTGCCTTTAAGCTTCTGTTCACTATAATGCATGATTAATTGCTAGGGAGACAAGACATTGTTAACTAGTGATTATGATTAGGCTTTCTTGGCCGAGACATCGAGTTTAAAGTAATTTAGAAAGTGGCATTAATATTAATGAAAAGAATGAGGAATTCCTAAATACAAGAGAGTGGATAAGATGAAATTGATAAACCCCAACAACATATTCATCCATATATTTCAATCCACGTGTTTTGTTTCTTCTTGCCCATTGATCATCACATGCATACATATTTACTTTTCAATATTTTGCATTTAACGAAACACCTATAAGAATTTGTTCACAAGTTTTAGATAATCAACGAAACACACAACTGTCTAGGCCGTGAGTCCTTTGGGAGAACGATACTTGGTCTTACCAGGTTTATTACTTGATACGATCTGGTTACACTTGCCGAGGGTTAACAAGTTTTTGACTCCATTTTCGGGGATTGAAGATTTGTTCATCAAGTTTTTGGCGCCGCTGCCGGGGACTCGTGGTTTAACTAGTCTATTTGTGTGATTTTTGATTATTTTTGACTTGTGAATTTTGTTTTTCTGTTTTTATTTTCTGTTTTCTGTTTTTATTTTTTGTTTTTATTTTCTATCTTCTTATCTTTTCAATTATATCTTTTGATTATTTCTTCTCTTTTCTATCTTTTTGTGCTAACAAAATTTTTCTAGGGTTTTGTTTCCTTGTGTATGCAGGGTAATATTTGGACTAGAAGCAAAAAGATTTCTGAACCTCTTCTTGAAGGCCTGGATGAAAGTAGAAGGAGGAGGAGAATTCGAACTTCAAGGGAACTATTCCCTTCTCCTGAGACACTCTTACAACCTTCACCACCAAGGTCTTACCATAGCACTGAAAATATGGCAGAGGAGAATAATGGTAGACGGAATCTTGTAGATTACACCACTTTAGTTGGCCCTAAACATTTTAACAGTATAGCAAGGCCGAGGGTGAATGCTGCAAACATGGAGGTGAAACCGACATTGATACAGTTGGTGAAAAGCAATCAGTTTAATGGGCTATCACATGAAAGCCCGTATGAACATCTCACCACCTTCAATGAAATCTTTAACACCGTGAAGATAAATGGAGTGCCAGATGAAGCAATCAAGCTTAGCTTGTTTCTTTTCTCATTGGGAGGCAATGCTAAGTTGTGGTTAAATTCTTATCCAGAAGGTAGTTTTACAGAATGGGAAGCTGTGGTTGCAAAGTTTTTGAATAAGTACTTCCCACAATCTAAAGTCAACAAAGGGAACCAAGAGATCTCTTCTTTCAGACAAGGCATGGAGGAGACATTAGGTCAAGCATGGGACAGGTACAAAAGCTTTTTGAGAAAGACTCCCATGCATTGTTTTGATGAAGCAGCAGTAGTTCTACTTTTCCTTGGAGGTCTTGGTTCGCAAACCAAGTTGATGTTAGATGCCTCAGCTGGAGGTAATATTAAATGTAAAACTCCAGAGGAAGCAACAGAATTGATAGAGAACATGGCTGCTAATGATAATGAAATGGATAGTGAAAGAGGAGCCTCTGTTCAACCGAAAGGGGTTCTACAATTACAGTCGAATGATGCATTGCTTGCTCAAAATAAGATTATAACTCAACAGTTGGAGAATCTAACAAAGACACTTGCTCAATTACCGAAGGAATTAAAAACTGTTGCTCAAGTTCAACAACAGATGTGTGAACTATGTGGTGGTGACCATATTAATGGTCAATGTGCTTTTCCAGTGGAGGCCCTAGAAGATGTAAATTTGATGAATAATCAATTTCCATACCACCAAGGTAATTTCAACCAAGGATGGAAATCTCACCCAAGCATGGGCCAAGGTCAGGGACAATCTGGACAAGTTGGGCAATCAGGACAATTTAATAGACCACAACAACAACCATCATTATGGCAACAGATATCTACACTCACTGAAAAACATACAAAGTTGGAAGAAGCTCTTAACCAATTTATGCAGGTAACCATCTCCAATCATAACAACACTCAAGCAACCCTTAGAAGTATGGAGATGCAAATCGGACAGTTAACTAAGAAGTTGGAAGAAAGGCCTGATCAGAGTTTTGGGGCTAATACTAAAGTTAACCCTAAAGAAGAGTGTAGAGTTTTAGTGAGTGTAGATGTTGAAAGAGTTGAGTTAGAGAGAAAAGAAGAGAAAGAAAAGAGAGTAGAAGAAAAAGAAGAGAGAGAGGAGAAAAAAGAAAAGAGAGTAGAGAGAAAAGAAAAAGAAGAGAGAGAAGAGATAAAAATTGAAGATATTCTTCCTTTTCCAACAAATTATGAGAGATTAGAGAAAGAGAGACAGTTTGGGCTTTTTACAGAAATATTCAAACAATTGGAGGGTGATTTACCTTTGAAGGAGATATTGCAACAAATTGCAAATTATACAAAACCCATGGAACAAGTCTCCACAAAAAAAAAGACATAGAGAAGAGGAGACAAATTATTATAAAGCGGTTAAGAAGAAGCTACTCCCTTTAAAAGAGAAAGATCCAGGAAGTTTCACCATTCCATGTGTCATAGAAAAGAAAATGGTAAATAAAGCCCTACTTGATTTAGGGTCAAGCGTGAATTTAATGCCTTATTCTTTACTTGAACAAATGGGTGATCTTAAAGTCAAGGCTATAAAGATGAATTTGTTAATGGCAGATGGCTCTTCAAAGAATTCGTACGGTATAGCAGAGGATGTTATGGTTTGTGTTGGAGAACTAAAATTTTTGGTGGACTTTGTGGTGATGAAGATGAAGGATGAAAGGGTTCCTATTATTCTTGGAAGGCCGTTTATGAAAACGGCTAAAGTCATCATTGATGTAGATGAAGGAATAGTGGTGTTTCAAGACCGAGGAAAAAATGAGGTTATTGATGTCTTCAAAGAGGAACAACAAACAAAGACTAGTTATAAAGCTACATGTCATGATGTACTCATGACTAGTCCTCAAGATGCAAAGGCAATCTTCAAAGGTAAAAAAAATTTCTTGTTTCAAGATAGGGAAGAAGATCAAGATAGCAAAGGAAGAATGGTTCATGATGATTCAATGCAAGCACAACCCAAACCTGGTAAACATGTGAGATTCAAACACAGGTTGTGGGTTGTAAAAGACTATAAGGAAGATATAGTGATAGAAATTGAGTCTCCACATTCAAGAAGAATCAAAGAGGTGGACCGGAAGCAATTGATGAGTTGGTGTGATGATAGAAAGATAGACACCAGCATTGAAGATGGAACGTGAGCTTTACTGGGTCAAGCTAGTGACGTTAAAAGAGCGCTTTTCTGGGAGGCACCCCAGTAATTTAAGAACATTATTTTATATTGATATTGGTTGTAATTTTTTTTAAACTTTGGACATTACTTTTATGTTGAAACTTTTTAGGTTAGCATCTACTGATGGATGTTAGGTGGTTAAGTATCTACTGAGGGATACTAGGTTTATTAACAGGTTTGTTACACCTACTGATGGGTGTTGGTGGATTTTGGGTCAGGCTCGTGACGTTAAACAAGCGCTTACTGGGAGGCAATCTAGTGTTTTGTAATATTGAACTTATTTGCTTCTTTTTTTAGAATAGGGTTGATGTTCTCAATTTGAAACTTGTCTTTTATGATGGTTTGCTTGTGAATATTGTGTGATAAGTAATGCTTGATGATGTTTTGATCTTGATTGATGATTGAGAATGTGCACATTATATGCTTATACAGGTGGTTCACAAGCATTGTGAACAAATGCATGATGTTATGATTGTGATTATGATGCTAAGCAGGATGTGTATGTGGAATGTGAATGAGCTTATATGCGAGATTTTGAGCTCTCGAGTTGTTGTTGAATGTTATTACTTTGAAAGCATGAATGACTTTGCCCAGGTTTGCTATGATTGAAGCATTTGCTTGTTTGCATCATATGATCAAGGCAAATTATTGGAAACCCTTTTTGTTAGCCAAATGCATGAATTTAGCCCAATTAAAGAGAACACAATGTGTTCTATCCTTTGAACCCTTAGCCATGAACATAATTTGAAAACCCTTTTGAAAAGATTTACCTTGAGTTGAGTTGAAAATATCTTGTGGTATTGATAAATGTTCAAGTTTGGGGTTGTTGGGAAGTTTAGAAAGGGAAAACGAAAAGCATTGAGCTAAAAGTTAAGCATGTGAAAAGAAAAAGAAAAAGGAAAGAAAAGAAGAAAAAGAAAAGCTCAATGCAAAAGAAAGTTGGGAATAATTAAGAATGGTTGTGTTTAGATGATTCTCTTAACTCAAGGGTTTTGTGATCCAGAAAAACCAATTGTTATTGTTAGCCCAGCCACATTATAAGCCATTAAAAAGTCCTTGTGATGATGCTTGCTTGTAAGTGTATTTGATTATAGTTAAATGAAAGGAAAAGTTGATTCATGTGACATTGTGATAGTAGAGTGAATGAGTGAATATTTCCTATACACTTGTGTGTTTGAGTGAAACACTTTATCTAGTGAGGATAGATTCCATGAACACATAAGAACACCTTTGCTTAGTTGATTGATCATTCATGATAATAGCATTTGTTGGATATTATGTGATTGAGTGAACACTAAAAGCATGTGCACATCTTGATTGAAGTCTTGGTGATGAGCTAAATTGAGTATTTACTTGTCTTGAAAGATGGATTTTTAAATGTAGTGAACCATTGTATGGATTGGTGGAAAATTGAGTTACATCTTATTTGCTTGAGGACAAGTAAAGTTCTAAGTTTGGGATTGTGATAACAGTTGAAAAACTGTTATTTTTATACTTAAAATTGACTTCAATTACAACCTTTATGACTTAGAAATTAGCTTGAACTCATGATTTTGTTGAATTGTTGGAAATAAGAGAGTTGGACAGGTTTTATGCTTGATTTCCTTGTTTTTGCAGGTTTTGAGATGAAATTGATGAAAGAAGTGAAGTGGGATTGAGATGGAATCAGAAAAGGGCACGAAAAGTGCAAAAGAAGAGAAACCGCAAGTACCACTCAACGCCAATTACCGATGAGCGGCACTCTCAAAGACCCGTTTGCACCGCTGAGGGGAGAAATGCCGCTGAGGGGAAGAAATGATCGGCACTTTTATGGGCTTGGGCCTAATTTTTGTATTTTTTAGAATAGTATATAAGCTTTAGGACGTTCTAGGGTTTGTATCTTTGGCTGGGACGAAGCAAAAACGCACTCTTTCACCCCTTGGAGGAGGATTTTTTATGCTAAGGCTCCTTTCTCAACTTTCTAGGGTTCTATCCTTCACTTTTCCATTGTATTTCATCTAGTTTCACCATGAACATGGTGAACTAAACTTATTTTCTTGTTGGGGAATTAATGTAAATCCTTAGAAACTCTCTTGTATGGAATTTGTTCTTTAAGATCATTTTTATGATACATGCTTTCTTTCATTAATAGTTAGGGTTTTTCCTCTTTGCTCAAAGCATGCATTGTTTAACTCATTCGATGTCATGATTATTGGTTTTGTCGATATGGACACATACGGGGAAATCTAGATCTGGGGAATCTCTCCCAACAGTATATTACAAACCTAGACATAGGAGTATGATGGTTGGTTGCCTTTAAGCTTCTGTTCACTATAATGCATGATTAATTGCAAGGGAGACAAGACATTGTAAACTAGTGAGTATGATTAGGCTTTCTTCGCCGAGACATCGAGGTTAAAGTAATTTAGAAAGTGGCATTAATATTAATGAAAAGAATGATGAATTCCTAAATACAAGAGAGTGGATAGGATGAAATTGATAAACCCCAACAACATATTCATCCATATATTTCAATTCACGTGTTTTGTTTCTTCTTGCCTATTGATCATCACATGCATACATATTTACTTTTCAATATTTTGCATTTAAACCTATAAGAATTTGTTCACAAGTTTTAGATAATCAACGAAACATACAACTGTCTAGGCCATGAGTCCTTTGGGAGAACGATACTTGGTCTTACCAGGTTTATTACTTGATACGATCTGGTTACACTTGGCAAGGGTTAACAAGTTTTTGACTCCATTTTCGGGGATTGAAGATTTTTTCATCACTCCCTTTTAAAACGCTACAACCTCCATTCACAAAAATCCTTTTACATTTTAACAATCCTGCGGATCTTTTCGTGGTTTGATTTTCATTTTTTTTGAATGTTTAGTGTTATTATGTTTTTCCATTATTCGTTTCCATTTATAATCTACGTAATAATGGATTTCTTTTAGAAATCCTTCAAATAATTTTACGTCGAATACTGAAGGAAAAATGATGTCCCTATGTATTTACTAAATAACGTGGACGTCGAGTAGTGTCAATATTGGACGTCTATGTCTTCGTTTTAACGTAGCATTTATTATGCCCTGCCAACAGTCTTTTCTTATATACCTGGATGTCTAGTGGTGTCAGTATACGACGTGGATCTCTTCGTTTCTAACACAACATTTATCAAGCCCAATCAACTGAGTTTTCCCATATAAAGTTGGACATTCTATTTGAATTTAAAAAGGATAAATAAAAAAAGGGAGCGACTTTTGGGTTTTGGTTAACGTATAATACGTCACATGCCCAAGAAATTGGACGCTTATTGCTGGTTTAAAGGAAAAAGAAATAAAAAGGAAGTAATGTGGCTGACAATAATACGCCGAAGTCTTAAGAATGACGTTAACCTCTTCGTTTCAGAACTTTTCTATTAATATTACATCGAGTAGCTTTACTAATCGACATATTATTGGTGTTCTAAAAGAATAAAAAAACAAAAAGAGTGCAATGGTATATTCAATGTAATGATGTAACATTAAAAATTTCAATTACAATCATACAAGTGATTTAATCAATTTAAACAATTCAATCACCATTCACTAATGTTAGTGACAAAAGAGAATTTTATTAATATTTAAAAGATGATTGATTACAACCAGCAAAACAAAAGATGGCTTAAGAAGCCACTGATTACAAAATTCAAATCAAACAATGAAAATCCATATTCTTCTGTTGCAGAATTATTGTTGATCCCTTTCTGGTAGTTCACATCACCTTCCTTTCCATTTTTTCGATGATTTATCAATCCTTAGAGTCTTTTGTCAATGACTGTGTCAACTTTCAATTTACTTGAGCCCCAAGAATCTTTTTAGCGATTCTGACATACAAAAGATGATTACAACCAGCAAAACAAAAGATGGCTTAAGAAGCCACTGATTACAAAATTAAAATCGAAGAACGAAAATCCATATTCTTCATTTGCAGTCAGCTTTCAATTTGCTTGAGCCCCAAGAATCTTTTTGAGCGATTCTGGTATACAATCTATTTTCACCACATAACCATCTAGTCCACTCATCTTCTTCAGTTTTTGTCGAATCTATTTTGTTTGCACTCCAAGAATCATATATGGGATAGACTTGATGATGATCATCATTTTTTATCTTGGTGAATCCAATAAGTCCTTGATGACCAATCCAAATTTGAAAGAGAAAGCCTTCTTTGTTGATCGATTGATAAACGACAATCCCAATCCAAACCTCTTTGATCAGCTTCATATCAACCCCCTTGACTTTGTTACAAAAGGTTTCATCACTCATCTTTAAGTTGGAGTAGAACACGCTCACCAGTTTCAGATATCTGTGAGAAACCATGGTTTTAATCTTCCTTAGACTAAAAAGCTTTCGTCGAATGTCTTCATCACTAATCCAACCTGTAGGATTAGCATTCCTTGCAATCCGGGCAACCTTCCATTTTCTTCTTGATGATGATGAAGAAGCCATTTCTAATCAGATTCTGGAACGTCTTTCACATTTCTAGGGTTTGTAACTCTTCAATTTAGAAAACACTGAGTGCGTTTTCAAATCTGGTATTTATAAAGTTGTGCTTCAAATCTTATCAGTTTCAGGCCCAACTAAAATTTTCAATCTTATATATCCCAATAAAATAATTTCAGCAACGACGAATTTATAAAGGGTTCGACATTTTATTATGTGGTTGAAGTTGAACTCTGACAATATAAGGATTGACTTGATGGGCGACGAATTTCTAAAGGGTTCGACGTTTTATTATGCGGAACTCTGACAATATAATTTTAAATCTTGTTATATATTCCAATAAAATAAGCAACGACGAATTTCTAAAGGGTTCAACGTTTTATTATGCGGAACTCTGACAATATAATTTTAAATCTTATATATCCCAATAAAATAATTTCAGCAACGACGAATTTCTACAGGGTTCGACGTTTTATTCTCTGACAATATAAGGATTGACTTGATGGCCACTGGAGTAGTTGGGCGGATTAGTGGCTCCCAGCATTTTCTTTAAATATAGTGTCGGATCCTTTGGAACTACCCTTTGAAAACCTACACTACAGAGCTTCTGTAACCAAATTCATGTTAACTATTTCCTTAGGATCGCCATCAATTCCTCTACTAAACGATGACATTTCTTTGTCTTTTTTATTTAATTCCTGTTTTTTTTAATGTAGTTTCTTGTTCATGTAAAATCCTGAGGAAAATGTTAACACTTATGAATTTCAAAAACATTCTCCATTGTTTTTCTGGTTTTATTATTTAATTCCTATGTTTTTTAATGTAGTTTTTTGTTCCTGTGCTTTCTTTAAATACAGTTTCGGATCCATTGGAACTACCTTTTGAAAACCTACACTATAGATATAGGACGTCAAAGAGAAATCAAATTCGACGACAAACTTTAACAGGGAAATTAAAAGTTAATAAACTTCAAGGTTTAAAAATGAATACTTCTGCAGGCAAAGTAAATCGTCATATAGTTTGATTAAATCTATCATGTATCATTGTTAGAAAAAAAATTCTTAAACCCTTCCTGTTGATAACGGTTGAAAAATCGTTATTTTTATGCTTAAAATTGATACCAAAAGCAACCTTTAAGACTTAGAAATTAGCTTGAACTCATATTTTTGCTTTAGTTTTGTGAATAAGAGAGTTGAAGGTGAATTTAACTGTTTTGTGCAAGATTCCCTTAATTTCGTAGGCTAATTGAATGATTTGAAAGAAGAATTGAAGTACCGAATGATTGGAATGCTGAAAAGTCAACCAGTCAACCAAAATGCAGAAAAGTCAACCAGAATGCAGAAAAGTCAACTAGTCAACCAGAAAAGTCAACCAGTCAACCAGAATACGGAAAAAGTCAACCAGACGAGTTTTGGGCCAGTTTTCTGCGATTTTATGATCTGTTTGGGCCTGGACCCGTTTTCTATTATTTTTATGTCCTATTTAAAGACCTAGATTTCTTAGGGTTTGTATCTTTGGCTGGGAGGAAGCAGAAACACACTTTTCACCCCTTGGGGCTAGATTGGGAGATGGTGACGACTCTCCTCTTCTCTTTCTAGGGTTTTTCTATCTCTTTCATTCTTTCATTATTGTTCATCTAGTTTCACCATGAATATGGTGAACTAAACCTTGTATTGTTGTTGGGGAATCAATGTAGTCTTGTGAAACTCTCATATATGGAATTTGTTTTAACATCTTATTTTAAGATACATGTTTTCTTTCATCATTAGTTAGGGTTTTTCCTCTTTGCTTAAAGCTTGCTTTGTTTAACTCATTCAATGCATGATTATTGATTTTGTTGATATGGGAACGTACGGGGAAATCTAGATCCCGGGAATTTCTCCCAATAGCATATTGGTTGCCGTTAAGCTTCTGCACTTCAGAATTAATTATTAGGGATGCTAGGAATTGTATGAACTCGTAATTAAGGATAGGCCTTCTTGCAAGGTGATTCAGAGAGTGGCATTAGCAATTGATGAAAAGAATGATGAATTCCTAAAATATATGAGAGTGGATAAGATGAAATTGATAACCCCAACAACATACTCATCCATCTAATTCATTAAAGTGTTTGTATTCCTCTTTTCCATTGATCAAATTCATGCATACATGTTTAATTACTGTTTTTTTTGCATTTAAAACCTACAATCAATTGTTTACAAGTCTTAAATAATCAACAAATCATATAACTAACTAGGCCGTGAGTCCTTTGGGAGAACGATACTTGGTCTTACCGAGTTTATTACTTGATACGATTCGGTCACACTTGCCGAGGGTTAAACAAGTTTTTGGCGTTGTTTTTCGGTGTTCATAAATTTGTCATCACCTGTAAATGTCTAAATCATGTTCTCAGATGGCTTCTTCATCTTCACGGCGTGGAAAGAAGGTTACACAGCTTCTAAGAAATGCTAGTCCAAATGGGTGGATCATTGATGATGAAGAACGATACAAATTTGGATGTTATAGAAAACTCTTCAAGGTGGTCCCTCACAAGTTCTTGGATGTGGAATTATTCAGAAGGGAGGGGTTTATCTTTCAAGAATGGCTTGTAGATGTTGGTCTTCTAAAATTTGTAGAAATTACTGGTTATTGCTATCCTGACCTAGTACAGGTCTTTTACCACAATCTGAAGGTTGTCGATGGTGTTATATGCTCTCGGGTGAAAGGTGTCGATATTAAAATTGATGACAAGATATGACTATCTTTTACTGGTCTCAAAGCAGAAGGCTTCATGTCTCATGAAAGCAATTCTGAACTCAACCAATGGACCAACAAGAAGAAAATTTATAAGGAATATTTGAGAAATCCAACAATGCTAAAGGTATACAAGTCGTATCTACTTGATGGTTTGAAAATGGAAGAAAAAATGTGTGCTTTTGTACTAACTTTGGTAATACTACCTGGAAGATGTTTACGTGATCGTCTAACTACTGTAGATTTATTTTTGGTTCATGCCATTAAAACCCGGATACCAACCAACTAGGTTGCTGTCTGTTTAACCCTCGGCAAGTGTAACCGAATCGTATGAAGTAATAAAACTAGTAAGACCAAGTATCGTTCTCCCAAAGGACTCACGGCCTAGACAGTTATGTGATTTGTTGATTATCTAAGACTTGTAAAACCAATTCTTTGAGATTTTAAATGCAAATTACTAAAAAGTAAATATGAATGCATGTATTGATCAATCGAAAAGAAGAAGCAAAACACGTGATTTGAAATATATGAATGAATATGTTGTTGGGGTTTATCAATTTCATCCTATCCACTCTCATGTATTCAAGAATTCATCTTTCTTCATTAATGTAATGTCACTTTCTAATTTATCTTAAACCCGATGTCTCGGTGAAGAAAGCCTAATCATAATCACTAGTTTACAATGTCTTGTCTCCCTAACAATTATTCATGCATTAGAAAGCACAAAAGCTTAAAGGCAACCAACCATCATATTCCTATGTCTAGGTTTATACTACTATTGGGAGAGATTCTCCAGATTTAGATTTCCCCGTATGTGTCCATATCGACAAAATCCATTATCATGCTATGAATGAGTTAAACAATGCAAGCATTAAGCAAAGGAGAAAAACCCTAACAATTAATGAAAGAAAGCATATATATTAAAGAACAAATTCAATACATGAGAGTTTCAAAAGGATTACATTGATTCCCCAACAACAAAAGAAGTTTAGTTCACCATATTCATGGTGAGACTAGATGAAATGCAATGAAAGAGTGAAAGATAAAACCCTAGAAAGGAGCTGTAGCATCCAAAATCCTCCTCCAAGGGGTGAAAGAATGTGTTTCTGCTTCGTTCCAGCCAAAGATGTCTAACCTAGGTCGACTAAAACCTTATATAGCTTTCTAAAAATTACAGAAAAGTGGCCCAAGGCCCATTAAAATGCCGCTCAGCGGTAATTACTGCTCAGCGATAAGTGCGGGTCTTCAATTTTGCCCCTCAGCTTCTGTTTTGCCCCTCAGCGCTGATTTCAACACCTGAAAAGTGGCGCTCATCGGTAATTACCGCTCAGCGCAACTTCTTCTACACTCTGGTTGACTTTTCTGCATTCTGGTTAACTGGTTGACTTTTCTGGTTGACTGGTTGACTTTTCTGCATTCCAACCATTCGGTACTTGAACTCTTCTTTCAAATCATTCCAATAGCCTACAAAATCAAGGGAATCTAGCACAAAACCATTAAATTCACCTTCAACTCTCTTATTCACAAAACTAAAACAAAAACATGAGTTAAAGCAAGTTTCTAAGTCAGAAAGGGTGTTTTTAATATCAAAATTAACTATAAAAATAACGGTTTTTCAACCGTTATCATATAGTCATGGACATATTCTGCCATATGGTGTTTTTATCAACCGTGTATTGAAGCATCATCAAGTTGATCTTACTGGTGAAAAAAAATTTTGGTGCACCGAATCAAATGAAATAGGAAAAGCGGCATTGAGACATAATGGTCTAAAGAAAACAAAAGATGGCTGGGTGTCCAAGGATGTTGACGAAACTACTTCTACCTTCACTCCATAGACTGAGTTTGAAAGATTTGTTGTGGATCAATTTCGAATGCTTTCAACAAGAATTTCAAAAGTTAAAATTCTCTAATCATGATTCACAAGAAATTAGATGAAGACAATGCTCTCATAACTCCCTCAGCAAGTGAATCTGATGATGAAGACGACACAATTGAAGTTGAGTCTATGGAGACATCTGACTCAGATTAGGAAGAAGAGTCCGTTTAAGTTTATTTTTCTGAAATTAATGTAATATTTTAATATATTTTAGTATATTTTTGTATGTTTGAACTCTGTTTGAAATTTTAATATATACTTTTCGTGGTTATATTTTCATATTTTTCCCTTGTTTAATGTTATTTTGGTTTTTTTTTTAAATCCTATAAGTTTTTTTACGTCCAATTCTTAAAAACGTCGACGTTTTAAAAGATAAAAAAAAAGACAAAATGAATGTTACGTCGCATATTGTAAAAGTTGACGTCAAAGATCAAGTCCATTTTTATAAATACACTTGCGCATCCTTGATCTAGTCCTCAACTCATAAAATTTCGTCGTAACTTGTCATCTGATATCATATTTTTTATGGTTCCTCATAGCTCTTCCAAGGTCACAAACGTTAGGGTGACGCATGAAAGAGCTATAGGAGACATAAGAAATAAGTTAACAGATTTGGATTTCGTTTCAAGTAGTTCAATTTCACTCATGAATGCTCATCATAGAAAGATTAGTCAAGATATAATGATGCTTTAGCCAATCAAGCTTCAACTATGGTGCTCATATAATCAAGACATACACAACATATGCAAACCTCATGAACAATCAACCAACCAAGCAAGAATGTTATCATATAGTGCATGGAACAATTCCTCACCAAAGACAGTGTTTCACTCAAGCACTCAAAAGTGTTTCACTCAAGCACTCAAAATTGTTTCACTCAAACTCAAAGGTGTATAGTGAGGTGACACTCTTACACTCTACCATCACAATGTCACATGAATCAACTTTGCCTTTCATTTAACCACATATCAAACACACTCACAAACAAGTTATCATCACAAGGACTTTTCTAGACAACAAAATCCTTGAGTTAAGAGAGTGCACAATTCATTTATTCTCATTAAATCTCAACTCTCTTTCTTCTTTTATGTGAGAAACCAATATTCAACTCATTCCCAAACTTTAATTGGATTGAGCTTAACCTTTTCTTTTCTTTCTTTTCTTCTCCTTTGCTTTTTGCTTTTGCCCAATGCTTTTTAATGAACATGGCCTTGATCATTTGTAACAAGCAAGCAAGTGGTTCAATCATAGAAAATTAGGCAAAATCAATCATGCTTCCAAAGCAATATTATTCAGTCAATCAAATATTCTTGAGCCTAATCTCTCACAGGTTAACTCAAGTTCCAACATTTAGATAAACATCCTACTCAGTATCATAATCACAATCACAATTCATCATGCATCTATTTCACAATATTATGAGCAACCACCTGTGTTATTAGCATCATGCATCATCTCAACATCAATCAATATAATTAGCATCATAAAGCAACACTCATCACAAACATAACATCATCATCAAACCATTGCATCACAGATTAAATTTTTAAGCCAAGTAAATCATAACCTATTTTAGAAACAAAAGCAAATTAAAGTTCACAAAAATAAAAAGACAAGTTTAGAAAACTAGGGTGCCTCCCAGGTAGCACTTGTTTAACGTCACGAACCTGACCCAAAATCCTTCAGGAGACGCATATCTTTATCACCAACACCCATCAGTAGGTGTATACAAACATAGTATCCTTCAGTAGATACTCTTCCACTAACATCCATCAGTAGATGCAAATCCTTTTCATCAACACTCATCAGTAAATGTCTGATAACATAGTATCCTTCAGTAGATACTCAATCACCTAGCATCCATCAGTTGATGCAAATCCTTTTCATCAACGCTCATCAGTAAGTGTCTGATAGCATAGTATCCTTCAGTAGATACTCAATCACCTAGCATCCATCAATAGATGTTGTTCTTCTTCTCTTGATGATCTTGTGCTCCTAGTACATATTTTTGAATTTTATCCTGCAAACACTAAAGAATACTGCACTAGAGCACCCAATTAGCACAAACAGATAAAAAAAAATGAAGAGATAGAAAGATAAAAAGATAAAAAGATAAAAAGATAAAAAGATAAAAAGATAGAAATAAATAAATAAATAAAGTCAAAAGATAAAAAGATGAAACAAAAATAAAAAAATAAAAAGATAAAAAGAAAAAAAAGAGAAAAAAAAAAGAGAAAAAGAGAAAAAGATAAAAAGAAAATAAAAAGATAAAAAGATAAAAAAGAAATAAAAAGAGAAAAAGATAAAAGGATTAAAGATAAAAAATAAAAAGATAAGAAGATAGAAATATGAAAAGATATAAAGATGAAAATATAGAAAGATGAAAAATAGAAAAATATAAAGAAATAAAAAGATAAAAATTAAAGATAAAGTCTAATCGGTTAAGAATCACACAAATAGAATAATTATACCACGAGTCCCCGGCAACGACGCCAAAAACATGATAAACAAATTTTTAATCCCCAAAAACGGAGTCAAAAACTTGTTAAGACCTCGGCAAGTGTAACCGAATCGTATCATGTAATAATAAATGGTAAGACCAAGTATCGTTTCCCAAGACACTCACGACACTAAACAGTTATGTGATTACTCAACTAATTAAGACTCTAAAGAACAAATTTTTGGAGGTGTTGAATGCAAATGCAATAAAATAAACATGAATTCAATTTGATCAATTAAGGTTAAACACAAGAATGAATGAATGAAGTTGATGATATTCTTGTTGGGGTTTAAATTTCACCTAATTTTCTCTCATGCATATATGAATTCATCTTTCTTCATTAATGTTAATGCCACTTTCTAATTTACCTTAAACCCGATGTCTCGGTGAAGAAAGCCTACTCCTAATCTTTAGTATCGACCTTAACTTTACGTCACTTCCCTCGTACATTAGACGACAAATCTTACTATAAATATAAATATAAATATTTATTCAAATATTGGACGTCATTCTCTTTACTAATGGACGTAACCTCACGTCGTTGCACAAAATCGATGTTAGGCTTACGTCAATTCTCGATCCACTCGTTGTCAAATTGTCCTAGTTACGCGTCCACTAATATTCGACGTAAAATTTACGTCACCCGCTATGACGTCGTTCTCGAATTCGTCGTTTAAATCCAATAATAAATGACGTAAAACGCTGTTTTTGTACTAGTGTTTGATGGTTGGAAAGTGCAAATCAAGTGAGAAATAGGGTTTTTGGTGGAAAAGTGAAGGGGGAAAGTGAAGATAGAGCTTGGGAGAAGTGTTTAGGGAGGCTAGAGTAGGGTGAAAAACCAGGTCTGCACTCGCGCCGCCCGGGCACCCCTTAGAGGGCGCTCAAGCGTCGGGCAGTACTTTTCGCCCTTTGCTTTTTGGCTTGTTTTGGGTATTCCTAGGCCTGGGTTCTGAGATTCAACTTAGATATTTCCAGTTTCTTTTCCCTAGCCCTAACAACAACTCTCAAATCAATCCATTAATCTCTCTTCACCCCTCAAACATTCAGTTATTACAGACTAAGCACACTGGAATCAAACAAACAAAAACAGACATAACAAAATAAAAAATATGCAGAAACACTAGGTTGCCTCCCAATAAGCGCTTCTTTAACGTCACTAGCTTGACCCAAAGCAAACACAAAATAAACAGAAAAAAATTGAAAACTTAAAGAAACAATAAACAAATAAGAGTTTGTAGAAACACTGGGTTGCCTCCCAGCAAACGCTTCTTTAACGTCACTAGCTTGACCCAATAGGCTCATGTCACATATTTGATTTTGGTGTTATCTTTTCCTTCTCTACACCAATAGTCCTTCAGTAACTTCCTGTTCACCTTTTTGATTCTCCTGGAAATTGGAGATTCAATCTCTATTAGTCCATCAGTTCTGAGTTCTTTCACAACCCACAACTTTTTGTTGAATCTCACTGGAATGCCTGGTCTAAATTCTTCACATTTCTCCAAGGAGTCTTGATGAACACTTTTACCTCTGCTGTCTTTTTATTCCTCTTTTACCTGTGACAAAAAACACTTTTTACCTGGCTTGGCAGCTTTAGCACTGGTCTTTGATGTATTTCCCCATGAAGCCTTGAGACTAGTCTTCTTCACCTGGATTTGCTGCTCAGCATTGAAGACATTGAAAATCACCTCTTCTTCTGATAGACGGGGCCCAAGCCCAATTAGTTTAGTGTAATATTTCTTTTACTTTTATTAAAGCATGTGTAAAAGGTGTTCGGCATGTGCTAGATAGGAGGGACTTTTAGTCCTATATATAGACTTACCACCACCTCTTGTAGAGGACTTTTGAGAATAATGAATTAAACTTTCTGTAGAGAGAACTCCAGAACTTAATTCCCTTGAAAGTCAAGGCTAGAGAATCCAAAAGGATCTCCTCTAGCCACCTTCCGTTCACACCATCCGTTCTCTCATTTCCCATCATTAGTTTCTCGCTCATCCGTATAATCACCTTTCCTCCATCCAATGGATGCACTTCGCACGCGTCAGCTCTCCTCGCAGACACATCTCTTCTCGTCGCGTCATCAACCTTATCAGCCACACTTCATTCTCGCCTTTCCTCACATGCGAACCACAAACCTCATATCTCGCTCTCACAATTTCCTCATGAACGAAGCCTCCGAGTCATTTTTTTTCTCATGAGATTCTTCACCTCAGAATCTCAAACTCCTCACGTCTGCCAGATCCACCGAACCACATATTCGTCTCTGCTTCACGACCATTCTCCACCGATTAGATCCTTTCTCACCGACTAAAATCACTTCTCCATCGCTCAAACCCTCTTCCGCATCAAACCTTATGTTTTCAACCGAACAATCCTCGAATCTATGGTTTGTTCATCACTGTTCATCTTCGACTCCAAAACCTAGGGTTCTTGAGTAAATCTGTTTCTTCCACTGCTTCCCGGTTCTTCAGCTCGATCAAGTCCAGATTTCACGACGTCTTCCGATTCAGCTCAAGCCTTCAGCTATCATGTGGTATTCAGAGCCTAGGTTAGGCACGTCCGCTTGAGCTAAGTATCTCGTTTCTCTTTGGTCTGAGTTTTACTCTTCGTCGATTCTCAAATTGTCGGTCTCAATCTGTTCTCTATTCTTGAGATTCAATCTGTGCGTTTGGTTGTTTTCAAATTTTCCGTGTTGTTCATTATCATTCGTGCAATGTCTTAAGTATTTTACTTTGTCTTGTTCATTGTTTGAGTTCTGTACATCAATTGCTGCTTACAGTAGGTTCTGGTTGAGTCAATTTGTGTGTTTTCTTTACTTTGAGTATTGTTCATCATTTTCATCGGTCCAAATTTTTGTTTGAGTCATTTTATTTGAGCATCATATTCTGTCTTGTCTATAGTCATGTGCATTGGTTGAAACTAGTGCAGTTTTTGATCTGTCCTAAAACTGATTTCAATTGTACATTTGATCGTCAAATTGTGTTTGAGCCTTGGTATAAACTCTATCAAACCACAAAAGCAATTACAGATTCAAACGAATGAGCTGGTTGATAGATATCCATTGGTCAGTCCAATTAATTTTTTAAAGTTGAAACTGTTTTTGTCCAGATTCTTTTGCTACATTCATTTCTGGATTTTGAGCTGCTGTTAAAAAGCAGTGCATACTGCAAATATCAATGAATGGCATAGCCTAGATCAGTAGCACGTTGTGAACACAACTTAACATTATTGCAGCAGTTGGCCGATCTGCACATGCTTTGCTTGAGTCCTTTTTATGTTTTTAAATCTGTTTGACATTTAGATCATTGTAGGACATCTTGCATTAATTTTCTAGTGTTTTGTTCAAGATTTAATAGATATTCTTGTGTCCAGAAAACTGAGAAAGCTTTTTGAATCATTGAGTCAAATTTTTGTGAGTTGATTTGCTTGTTTTGAATGAATGTGGGGGGCTGGAACATCAAAATTATGAAGTAATTTGTTTCTGCATCATTAAGCTGTTTAAACCACTTTGAAGTATGCATTAAACTTACTGATGCAAAAATAGTATGAGTTCTAGCTGCCATACATATTTTCATGCTTTAAACCACCACATTTTTGACATGTTTCATTCACAAGTTGCTGCAGCAGATGTATAATTCTGATTCTGGTTTTGAGCATTGTAATTGGATTGTAGCAAAAGGAATGGTCACATTATCTATAGCCTAAAAATATTCTTCAAAAGATCAAGAAAAAGTTCTGAAAAGCCAAATAGGCCTGTGCAATCCATATTTTAAAATCTAAAACACAGAATCAGACTTTGGAAATTGGACCTGGGTTTATCTTTGACAATCCAGCAGCTTCTTGTTTGTCTTTTCTTGCTTTAAAAATCTATTCTAGCTCTATTCATTAAGTTCCATTTGAGTGCCCACTTTGATCAAAAGCTTTGTTTCTTGCTTGTCATTTGTTGGTTATCTAGTTTTGTCTCTCACATGTTAATCATGTTCTGCTGAATCATAATTGGATCTTTTCTTTGCTTTATTAATCTGATCTCAAGTCAGTTGCTCTGCTGTTTTTGTCATTCCATTACCTTGTTTATCCTAGCCATTCTCCTGATTGAGAAATCTGATTCCATTCTGGTTTTTGGGATTTGAAAAAGGGTAAGTGTGAATGGTAGCATATTAGGTGGTGGTGATCCATAGGATTCTCTGGCCTAAACTGAAAATTTCTCTTTTAAACCTTTCATTTGAGTGCTTTAAATTTTAAAGAGAAACCTCAGTGCTGTGAGCTTAGTAAGGCTAATTTAGCCTAAATTCCTTGGCATTTGCAAGAGAGTTCAGTTTCAATTAACCATTTGTTGACTGTGTTCATTGTGCAGGAAAAGAAATTGGAGTAATTAGATTGGAGCAGCTGTGATTTGTTTCAATTGCAACTGCAACTGTAATCACTGTTGTTTTAATTGATTATTGCTTTCCTGGTGATGCTATTTGTGCTTGTGAATCTTTAAACTGTCATTGCATTCATTTTAGCTAAAACATTGCTTGCTGAATTCATTGATATAATCACTGTTTTGAAAGTGAATTGTTGATTTCATGGTTTAATTGGGCATGTTGAATGCTGATTCTGATTTGATAAGACCTATGGGAACTTGGTAGATGCATAGGAATTACAAATAATGTGTTGATTGTTTTATGAGCATTTCTGGAAGTGCAACAACACTGTTTTAAAATTGCCAATTTCTGATTTGCCTCACATTACTCTTTGTCCATTTATTTGATTAGCATGGTCCACTGATTTCTGAATTAGTTTAGGACATTGTTCTTGACTAGTTTGGTCCATTGTTTCTGCCCAGTGTAATTCACTGATTTTTTTGAAAAGGCTGTTCTTGTCATAATCAGTTGTGCATCAATTTGTTTTTAATTGCCAATGCATCCTCCAATTTTAGGAAGTGATTAAAGTACATAAATTCTAGTTTTAACCTGGCGGTTGAATTAATTAGGTGGTTAGTTTCTGCATTGAATTACATCCAATCTGAATTTAGTTCACTGTCCATTTGCACTTGCTGGATTTTGTTGAGATTTATGTGTGCAGAGCTGATGTTGGAGAGTTTAGTTTGAGCAGATGTTTACTGAGAAAACAACAACCTAAGCACTTCATGTGGAAGCTTTGAACTGAAGGGAGTTTCTTTTACCTTAAATGGCCTATGCTTTGATTAAACTGTTCTTGTCATGGTTTGTAATTACTTGTAATGTGTGAATTGTTGATGTTGGTCTGAATATCTCTGTAGGTTTTCTCTGTGCAACACATTGTAATGGACAGTCAATAGGAACCTTTCCCTGCATCAAGTGTACAAGCCCAAGAAAGAGTTGAACCCAAGACCTAGGAGACCCCAAAGTTGTCCAGAAGCAATAAGTCTAAGTGCGTATAAAGGCTTTGAAGAAAAACATGCAGTAATGAACTATTTGGACCAGACTGTGGCAGCTGTTTGAATCTTTTGTAATTGTTTTCTTCATTTTTATGTGTAATAGGTTTTTGTGTTAGGTTTCTTTTAATTTCATTATTAAAGGCCATTCAAAGTCCAAGTGTTTTGGAAGAGTCCTTGGTGCTCTTTCAATTCTTGGCACCTTTTCTTATTTGATTGGTGTTTGTGTTTGAATTTCTTGTTTTACGTGTTTAGGAGTGATTTAGGCTAAAAGAGATTAAACTCTAAGCCTTGTCACAATAGGTGTCCGCATTTACGAGTCTAGTCTTTTAAATGTCTTTGATTGTTTATGATTGTGTGTGAGTTATGTCCTTTGATTTTAAAGGTGATTTTAGTTTAAAGGGTAACTGATGACAAATTTATGAACACCGAAATACGGCGCCACAAACTTGTTGAACAATCGGCAAGTGTGACCGAATCGTTTCAAGTAATAAACTCGGTAAGACCAAGTATCGTTCTCCCAAAGGACTCACGGCCTAGTTTAGTTATGTGATTCGTTGATTATTTAAGACTTAAGAACGAAATAAGTGGAACTTAATATGCAAAACAGAAAATAAACATGTATGCATGAGTTTTGATCAATGGCTAAAACAAAATACAAACACTTCAATGGAATATATGGATGAGTATGTTGTTGGGGTTATCAATTTCATCTTATCCACTCTCATATATTTTAGGAATTCAACATTCTTTTCATCATTGTTAATGCCACTCTCTAAATTACCTTGCAAGAAGGCCTATCCCTAATTACGAGTTCATACAATTCCTAGCATTCCTAATAATTAGTTCTTTTAGTGCAGGAGCTTAACGACAACCAATATACTATTGGGAGAAATTCCCCGGATCTAGACTTCCCCGTACGTTCCCGTATCGACAAAATCAATAATCATGCATTGAATGAGTTAAACAAAGCAAGCATTGAGCAAAGAGGAAAAACCCTAACTACTGATGAAAGAAAACATAGGTCTTAAATATAAGATGTAAAAACAAATTCCATATATGAGAGTTTCACAAGACTACATTGATTCCCCAACAACAATACAAGGTTTAGTTCACCATATTCATGGTGAAACTAGATGAATAATAATGGAAGAATGAAAGAAAAAACCCTAGAAAGGTGAAGAGGTAGCCTGAGCATCCAAGATCTTCCTTCAAAGGGGTGGAAGAGAAAGTGTTTGCGTCGTTTCTGCTAAAGATACCAACCCTAGGAAACCCTAAAGCTTATATACTATTCGTAAATTACAGAAAATTAGGCCCAAGCCCATAAAAGTGCCGCTCAGCGGTAAAGTGCCGCTCAGCGGTAAGTGCGTGAGTTATTTTCTCCCCTCAGCGGCCATTTTGCCCCTCAGCGGATCCACCGTGATCTCTTGACTGCCGCTCAGCGGTAAACTGCCGCTGAGCGGCAGTTGCGGCTTCTCCTTTTGCACTTTTTGATGTCTTTTCTGATTCCATCTCTCTCCTTCTTCACTTCTTTCACCAAATTCACCTTAAAACCTGCACAAAAACACTGAAATCAAGCATAAACCTGTCCAGCTCTCTTATTTATGAAAATATGAACAAAAGCATGATTTCAAGCTAGTTTCTAAGTGTTAAAGGTTGCTTTTAGTATCAATTTTAAGCATGAAAATAACAGTTTTTCAACTGTTATCAGTAACTAGTAGTAACCTAAGACATTTCTGGCAAGGTAAGACTTGGTACTTAAGTAGTCTTCATGACTCACCTCTCTTACCTGGGACTTGTCTAAGTGTGAATCTTGTATATCTTTTACACTAGAAAAAAACTTTTAGAAACAAAGATGTCTTGTTATTCATATAAGTCTTCTAGAAGCAACTTAGTTACAAAGACATCAAAAGAGAACATGATAAAGCTAGAAGGAAGTCTTGTTCATTTTATGAATTTGATAGGATTGAAGATGATTTGTATAAACAAGCTAGTGAAAATATTCCATTCTTTGGTGATGATATGGGTGCATTAACATACCTAGCTTGGGAAAAGGAAATTGATGACATGCATTCATTCATGGTTAGAAAAAGTAAATCTGAATCCTTCTATTCTAGAGCTAATGAATCTTATATTCTTAATCTTTACACTTCTAGTTTTGAAAAGCATGCAAGAGAGTGGTGGGATGATAGGCAATATCATGTTAAGATAGGTAGAAAATATCCCATCCATGATTGGAATGAATTGAAAGCTTGTATGAGAAGAAAGTTTGTGCCTCGAGAAATTGAAAGAAACTTAGAACTTATGAGAGAGCTTATTAGAGAAGGTGAGTCATTCATTCAAAATTTAAGTGGGTTCTTGATGACAAATTTATGAACACCGAAAAACGGCGCCACAAACTTGTTTAACAATCGGCAAGTGTGACCGAATTGTATCAAGTAATAAAACTAGGTAAGACCAAGTATCGTTTTCCCAAAGGACTCACGGCCTAGTTAGTTATATGATTTGTTGATTATTTAAGACTTGTAAACAATTGATTGTAGGTTTAAATGCAAAAGACAGTAATTAAACATGTATGCATGAATTTGATCAATGGAAAAGAGGAAAACAAACACTTTAATGGATTAAATGGATGAGTATGTTGTTGGGGTTATCAATTTCATCTTATCCACTCTCATATACTTTTAGGAATTCATCATTCTTTTCATCAATGCTAATGCCACTCTCTAAATCACCTTGCAAGAAGGCCTATCCTTAATTACGAGTTCATACAATTCCTAGCATTCCTAGTAATTAGTTCTGAAGTGCAGGAGCTTAAAGGCAACCGATATGCTATTGGGAGAAATTCCCCAGATCTAGATTTCCCCGTACGTTCCCATATCGACAAAATCAATAATCATGGCAATGAATGAGTTAAACAAAGCAAGCATTAAGCAAAGAGGAAAAACCCTAACTAAAGATAAAAGAAAGCATGTATCTTAAAGTAAGATGTTAAAACAAATTCTATATATGAGAGTTTCACAAGACTACATTGATTCCCCAACAACAATACAAGGTTTAGTTCACCATATTCATGGTGAAACTAGA
>JAHCHA010012670.1:0-15214 GCA_027742795.1 Vigna hirtella
ACGTTCACTAAGAATAAACATCATGACCGAACGTTCACTAAGAATAAGCATGACCGAACGTTCTCTAACACATAATATGACCGGCCGTTAAACAACACAAGACCGAACGTTCAACATCAAGACCGAACGTTCAACATCAAGGTCGAGCGTTCAACATCAGGACCGAACGTTCAAAGTCTCAAAACCGAACGTCATATTAAACTCAACACCAATAAGCCAAGACCGAACGCTCGCTACCTGAGAGGCTCCACGGTCGAACGAAGGAACGCTTGAGAATGAGAATTGTCGAACGTCAATGGGCACATCGGAACGGTTAAGGACGAACGGCCGAATGTCTGTGATATTATTCAATGAAGGACGAACGGTTGCATGCAGGTGGAAGGAACTGACCGTAAAACAGTAGTGCACGGTAGAGGACGAACGGTCTCCCAGTGAAGAGGACGAACGGTCTCGATGTTGGCCAACAAAGACCTGTTGCGCAGGGTAGAGGACGAACGGCTCTAAGGATAGAGGACGAACGGTCACCCGTGGAAGAGGACGAACGGCTCGATGTATAGGGCGGACGGTCGCGCTTAGTTGAGTACGAACGGCTCGGTCATACAGCAAAAGGCCGAACGCTTTGTTCTCTTTTTTTTTATTATTATTATTATTATTATTTTATTATTCATTATTTTTCATTTTTTTATTTTTTATTTTACACTCATGATGAAAATAAAATACAGCAAACCTATTAGTCAATCCGGACGAAATTGGATGTTGAGAGTTAATAATAACTTATAATCATAATTGATTCATGTGTAATTATATTTTAAACGAATAAAATTAATTTTCTACTTCATAACTGTTTCTATATTAATTTGTTTAATAATAATGCTTTTATAGAATTATTCTTTAATTTTCAAATTTTGTTTTTCAAATTTTGTTTTATTAATTTTTTCATCTTAATTTTGGTTTGTAAATTTGACGGTTCAGAGATATCCACATAAAATAGGTTTAAAAGTTAAAAAATTTAATTTAATTTGTAAAATTTTGGTGGACTAACGAATTTATTTATAGATGGTAATCTATTTTGTCACTAGTTTAAATCAATATCATTCGATTAAGATTTGTGATCAAAATTACATTATTTTTAATTGGTGTTGTCAGGCCTCGAAAAACGTGCATCCACGAGGCGGCCACTTGGCGGCAGGAGAGCGCGCCACCTCAACGACGCACATGGAGGGAGCAGCGCCTGACGCACCACCAACGAACGCCAGCTGTCGCACGTGGAGGTGAGTCAGGAACGTTGGTGGAAAGCTGACTGGCATGGTGCGAACGTGCGTTCAGCGATAGTGGAATACACGTGTCCACCTGGGAGTGGACGTCCGGCATCTACAGTCAGAGTGAACGTGCGTCCGGCGTAGTGGAGAACACGTGTTCGGCTCTGAGTGGACGTCCGTCCAGCGTGGCTTAGTGGAGAACGTGCTGCCAACGTGTGAAGTGCGATCGGCGATGGTGGAAGACGCGTGGCAACTGTTCAGTGGTCGACCGTCCGTCATGGGCTGTCAGAGGCGTAGTGGAGTGCGCTGGCGGGTGCGGACGTGTGCTGGCGGAGTACGGACGAGCGCTGGCGGGGTGGAAAGCAAATCTGAGATTTTTGAACTTATTCTCCACTCCCCCTTCAAGCATCTCTTTCCTTCATTTCTGAAAACTCTTTCTCTCCTCCTTCTCTCTACACCTCTGCACCTCTTTCTCACTCTAAGATACCACCGTTTCATCCCCTCCAAATTCTGTGATTTCGGTACTATAGAAGGACGCTCGGCGTCAAGGGCCAGAGAAGACGTTCGGTTCGTGAAGACTGAACTGGTAAGTCTTTCCATTCTCTCTGACGTTCGTTTTCCGCGTATGCAAACTCAATTCTGAGTTGTGCGTTCGTCTTTTCTTAGAGTAGCATAATTCTGATTTGGCGTTGGGGCTCGTTCATTGTAGCTTGGTTTAACGAGCGTTAACGAGCGTGGGATTTATAGTGGAAAGGAATAATTGTGTGCGTCTGCGAACGTTCGGTCATTTTCCAGGTAAGGGAAGCTTATTTAATTTAACTGTTTTTGATGCATGCTGTATGTGAACGTTCGTATGAGTATGATGGATGATGATTGATGAAATTGAACGATATGAACGTTCGTTATTTTACTGTATGAGAATGATACATGATGATTTAGATGTGATTTAAATGTATGAACGTTCGTTATTTTCCTGTATGAGAATGATACATGATGATTTGGATGTGATTTAAATGTATGAACGTTCGTTGAATTGGTGAAATGAACATATGAAATTACATGATATGAGTCGAATGAAATATGAGATTTGGGTGATGTGAACGAATGGAACTATGAGAAATGAACTGGAAATGATAAATGATTTGAAAGAGAATTTTTATGAACATGTACGTTCGTACTGAACGGTTATTGACCGTTCGGTTTTCCTTCGTAATATGGTTGAAATGTTGATTCTGTCACTTGGGTAAATCCTTGGTTGAGGACGAGCGTCCTCGTGTCAAAATGCTTTGCTTGAGCGTTCGGCCAAGCACTGTTGTGTCTGAGTATTCTTTGACAAATTCTATGTTTTTACTTCCATTGATAATATGCGTTCGTTCTGGACGGTCATTGACCGTTCGGTTTTTCCCTTGTAATATATCTGAAATGTGACTCTGTCATTTGAATAAAATTCTGGCTGAGGACGAACGTCCTCGTATTGTGATACCTTGCTTGAGCGTTCGGCCAAGCACTGTTGTAACTAGTATTCTTGATAAACTCCTTGCTATTATATGTATATGTGTAATAGTGTATTTTTACCGTTCATAAACACTTCTTCAAAAGTTCCTTAGTTCTGTTAATTTAAGTTATTGAACGTTCGGTCTCACACCTGACGTTCGTACAGGTATGTGTTCGGTCTTACACTGAACGTACGTTGAAATTGATGCTCGGTCTTATATCGAGCGTTCGTTACAAATGAGGCTCGGTCCTATACCGAGCGCTCGCTCAAAATGGGGCTCAGTCTTATGTTGAGCGTTCGTCCTGAATGACGCTCGGTATTGTTTTGAGCGCTCGTACCCTTATTGCAAAGTAACGTTCGTCCAAATTCGTATTTGCTACGTTCGGTCATTGACTGGAAGTGGATTCCATATTGAGAAGTCTTATAAACGTACCCTTGAAGTCTTGAAACGTTCGCGTTTGATACATCCGGCCTAGGGCCCCTGTACTTAAATTAATTCTTGGAAGTATTGGTTTGAAATTCGCGAGCGTCAGTTCCTTAAACTGATTCTCAATGTAAACAACGTTCGTCCTATGAACAGTATATTATTCTGCAATTTCCGAACGAAACTGTAAACTCTGCCGTTCGTATTCTGACTCGAACGAGCGTCTTTTGGTCTCGTTTCCAGCGTTCGTCCTCGGCCTTTGGGGACAGAACGTTCGGTTTCGGTGGTTTTCTTATGAATAATGAAAATGATGATGGAATGATGAATAGTGAATGATGAACAGTATATGAGATGAAATGAAAGTATGAATACATGATGAAAAGTAAATGATGAACAGTATATGAGATGAAAGTAAAGTTATGAATGTTGAACGAGCGTTCCAGGCAGGAACGACTCATGGATGAAAGTTGAAAGTTGTAAAGTATGACCGTGGACAGACTTAGCAGGCGATTCGATCCTGATGTTCCGTGAGTACTCGTCCTCACATAGAGGGGGTATGTCATGCGTGGGAACGGCAGGAGGTCCTCATCACATAACTGTAATTTGGACGGAACGGACTAACCTCGGGTGGCAGCTGATGAGAATGCCAGTTACCACACCACCCGGGTGCACGATTGTCGTAGCTACACGGGAATTTATACAGTCCGGACAGTCAGTCGTGTTGAGTTTTATTGAGTACGTACGTTAAAGTGTGTTGTTATGTACTGAATGTGTATGTTGAAATATGCATGTATGTTGAATTGTTTACTTGAAATTGTATGTTGATGCATGAGTTAAATTACATAAGCTTACCCTGCGTTTTTCCTTGTGTTGTCTCGTTTTGTACGTCCGTCTTGTCATTGCAATGATCATCCGTGTGGATGTGAGCAGAGGGAGACGAGCGTTTGGAAGAGGCGCTGAATGAAGAGAACCTGATAGAAGTTGAAGTAAAGACCGAGCAGTGAGACGCTCGGCCAGGAATTTAAGTGTTTGTTGATGTGGTCGTTCGACCACTTTGTTTTAGTTTTGAAGTTATGTTAGACCATTCGGTATTTTCTTGTGTAAACCGTTCGGTCAACTTTCGTGTACGTCCGGCTTTTGTATTTGTAACTCTGAAGACGTGCGGCTTTGCGCGTTCGTTCTGTAAAATTAAGACAGCGTTCAAGGACGTTCGTCCTTGAGCGTCCGTTCGTTTCAAATTTTATTTTTTAGTGGAAAAACTGTTTCGGATTATTATAAAAATGTGATTTTCTGAATATATAGTTTTGACTGTATTTTTGGGATGTCACAGGTGTGAACATGTTAAAATTTTGACTTAATAACTTTTTAACTTTTTAAATTTTCCAAATTTAATAAAATTAATATTTATTATTTACAAAGTTATATAATTCTTTTAAAAAAAATTTATGAAACGTATAATTTAGTCATTTACATCAATTTATATATTTTTATGTCTTTTTCATATATTTTATATTGTATTCATTTGTCTTTTTTATTAGTTTCTTATTAAGAGAAATTGATGTAATTTATTTATTATTATAATTATTATAATTTGTAGTTATTTTATATGTAAATAATTAAATACAATAATAATTTTAATTTTAGTATTATAAATTATAACATTATATTTATTTAAAAATATTGTATCTATTATTTAATTATTTTTTATTACAATCGGCTCAATTATGATAAATAATTCAATAAAAACGATATTTGTTGGATAAAGATAAGTATGATTTTAGAATATTAATTTAATTTAAGAGGTTAGAAAAAAAATCTGATTTTATAACCACTAAGATTACATCTAGATCTTGTATACTAACATTTATGATATTTATAAGAATTTTGCCTAACAAGGATTTTCACTAAAAAATTAGTTCTTTTATTACGTGAAATTAATTTTAAACTTTACAAAGTTTGTGGTTTAATTTTTTAATGCATATATATCTATACAAAACATTCAACAAAAGAATTTTATATGACAAACTATAAAAAATAAAAATTTTACACCGATATTAAAAATTCATCCAATCAATAGATTTGAATTTAAAATCTATCCATAATTAATATTTCAAATATTTATATAGATATCAGAATTCGATTATTGAAAAATCGAATTTTCAAGTGTGTTACTTTTATAATTTCTTTTTTGAAATTTTTTTCATTTTCTTTTAAATAAAAATAATAATAATAATTTTCTTTTTCAACTTTCCAAAATAATAAAATTATATATTTAAAATATACTTATAACTAAAAATTTATTTTAAATAAGTTTTTATAAAATCAATATTTATACATTTATATTTAATTAAAAGATATTAAATATCATGTAAATTTTGAAAATTATTAAACTTGTAAAATAAATAAAAGAAATAACTAAAAAGGACATTAAAAATGAATTAATTTAATTTGGGACTAGCCCCATCCTAACCCTACCCTTTAGGGGTTGGGGCTTTTAAAAAAGGAAAATGATACTCGAACAACTTAATTTGACAACATTTCGACACAGCCTACGTGTCAGCATGTGGGCGGTCCACGTTTTGATGGAAAAAGCTGCTGAAATCTGAGAAAACCTGCTTCAATTGTGACGTGGCGAGGGACGGGCACAGGCAGAGTACAAGTTGCGTTTCAAATTTGAAATTCGTAGAGAGAGAAGCGACGCGAACATTGGGGACGGATGCTGTGACCTAGACAGAGAGACGAGAGAGTTGGAGAAAGGGTTCACGAGCGAGAGAGAGACGGAGTGCTTGCCGGAGTGCCGCCGTTCACTGTTGAAGGTCGTGTCGGAGAGATCGAACGCCTCCAGCCCGTTCCGTTTCAGGGGCGCCGCAGGTCCGACGTCGACCGGTCGAAGCGAACAGGGCATCGTGTTCTGTCCGTTCCGGCCCAGCGACTTAGGGAGGCGTTGAAGGTGTCGCTTCGTCCCAGGTGGTTCCGTCCCTGTCCCGGAGTGCCGCCGAAGTGCCGCGGGAGCTTGGCCGGAGTGTCGCCGGAGTGTGGACTGTTCGGTGGACGAAAAAGAGGGGTTTTCCGGGATTGAAATTGAGCCTTTCAACCTAGATAAAGAAAGGGAAGAAGGTTATTTTCATGCAGCAGCCAATTTTGTTGAATATGTAAGAGAGAATGAGATTAAGGTGAGGGATTTATGTTGTTTTCTTTCTTTATTTGTGATATTTCATTTGAATTCTGTTAATAAATTAGGGATCCTTGCAGGATGCATGGCTTGATAATATTGAATTTGATCCAAAATATTCTTCATTAAAATCTGTACCAACTAATGATGTGGATGAGGGCATGCCTGACCTTTCTTCTAAAGATATTGCCGTCATGAAGAGGCGGATTGCAAATGTTCTTGAACCTGGGGAAACGGTATGTATGTATTTTATCATTCTTAATTTTCTGATTTTTTATTTCTTTGTTCTACTGAAGTATCAAATTAAAATACAATATTTATTTTCCAATTCACTCCAGAGTAGTTGTAGATCATCCATTTGTTTTAGGCAATCACTGGTTTTTTATCATGAAAAGCGAGAGGTTTTTGATCGTGAAGCGGGTTAGTGTTATACACTATGCTTTATTCTACTTATATTATGTTTTGTTGTTTCATTATGTTTACATTGTTAACAACATGATGTAATATGCTGTTTGATTTTATAATTTATTTGATTTAACTACTTGGTTTTACTATTATAATATTGTTCAACTTATGTTGTTATTATGGTCATGATGCAAGATAGAACTTATTGTTCTATTATCAATATCATACATGGTGTTTGTTTATTCTTAGTGTTTGGAGAAACTATCTTTGGGCCTCCATATTAGTTAAGTGTTGGATTTTGGGGCAGGTTATTAATTTTCAAGTTTTCCTTGGCTCTTCTTTCTTCTTTCTATGATGTTGTCGATATTTAGGTTTATGAGAAGGAGTGAAGGGTGCCTGTTTCGTGGTATTAACTGCTTAATGCTTATGCCTTCTACATTCTCCCCTTTTCAGAAGGATATGAGAAGTTAGCCCGGGCAAAAGAAGGCCCATCAAATCAACATTTGGATTTGGCTAGTGGAGAAGCCTCTAGCACTGGTGAAGGTGATTATGATATGTTTGCTGACGAGGATGATAACAGTAAGCCATCTACAGATGAAAATAATACAGTTAGTCAATCTTCATCGAACGCCATATTGTGTGGAGGAATGAAGTGTTGCAACATTTAGGGTTGTTACAAAATGGATAGTACGAATGTCATTTATGGATTTCTTATCACTCTTTGAAATTGTGATGATTAGGTTTGAATGTACATATTTTTTGTTACAAATCATCAAAGAAATGTTCAATAAATGACATAATCAATGGTTGAAGATCATTTGCATGTCCAATAAGTGTTAAAAAAATTCATTAAAAAATCAATGTCATTTTGAAAGTTGAACTATCTCTGCAAAAACTTTGCTTGAACTCCCCACTTATTTGGTCTTTGCTACCAATGTTGTTTGTGTACAACGATTTTTACAAAGAATGGTTCCTTGGGCATGGAGTTTGATATAAAGGTGATAATCAATGTCTGAACATCACTTGTATGTCCAATAAGTCTTTAAAAAAAATTGGTTCACTTAAAATCAATGCTATTTTCTTGGTGAGTCTCCCCTTTTCTGTAAAATCCTCTTCTCCCAGCATCGAGAGTGTGTAGTGGTGTAGCAGGCTTTACAGATGGAATCTGTACAGAGGTGCAAGATGGGCACTCGTGTATGACAACCCAAAAGTGAAAGTGCCAGCAAAAAAAATGATTCTCTCTTTCAGAAACCCATACTCAACCAAAAAATATTCTCTTCTTGCAGAAACCCATACTGTGAGTGGACATTTTCGGAGGACGGTTAATGGCAGACATTTTTGGCAGTTGAAAGTGGGAATCCTCGCTGTAATGCTCAGACAAATTTAAAAACGAATTTAAAAACGCAGCCACCACTACTTTTGGATGCTCGGGCAATACGGGATCTGCTACCGAACGTTGTATGACGAACGACCATACACAAACCTCTGATCCAGGTCGAACGCTTAAGAGTTACCAAAACGCCAAAATCGAGCGTTAAAATCACTAGCATATCAAAATGCCAAATCCGAACGCTCGCCACCTAAAAACAAATATGATCAAACATTATTAAATCGGATACCACTGGGACGAACGTTTTGCACCCTGGCCGAAAGATCACAACACATGACCGATCGGTATCACATCAGCACCTAACCGAACAGTATCAAATCAAAGCCTGACCGAACGGTACCAGATTAACACCTATTATATACTGTTTGGAAGTACGCCCATCAAGATCGAACATTCAACTGAGAGTAAGCATACCGAACGAACGTTCACATAATGTGACTGAACGCTATTTTGCTGAGCACTGTTTGCTGATCAAACCATACTGGGCCGAACGCTCAAAACCGAACGCTGAAGAGAAACATCATGGAGACTGAGCGTTCAAATGAGAATTCACCAAGACCGAACGTTCAAATGAAGACCGAACGTTCACTAAAACACTATGACCGAACGGTTGAAGCTGAGAATTGCCGAACGTCCTAAAGGAAGGAATGGACGAACGGTCGAATAAGGCAAAGGACGAACGGTGGAGGACGAACGCTCTTTTTTTTTTATTTTTATGTTTTAATTTTATTTTAATTTTATTTTTTTATTTTTATTTTACACTCATGAATAAAACAAATCTATTAGTCAATCCGGACGAAATTGGGTGTTGACAATTATCAGTTTAAATAGATTTAAAATATCCTATCTTAAATTGTTTAAAAATTGGATTTGATACAGTGCTGCTTCAACTTTCTATACCTGAAAATATAAAATTAATATTAGAGAACGTTCCAAGCTGGATGCAGTGCTGCTTCAACCTCTCATTCCAAGCTCTCCAAAGACGTTCCAAGCGAAACCATTTGCAGCTGGATGTGTACGTACACGGTGGCTAGTGAACGTGCGCCTCCAAGTTGGCAGCTGGATGCAGTCCTCCTATCTCCAAAAGCAACGTTCCAAAGACCAAGAGCCAAAGGTGAGAGAGTCCGTCTGAGAAGTATATGGCAGCTGGATGTGTACTGAGGTGTGGGCTTGATGGACAAATTTATGAACACCAAAATATGATGTCACAAACTTGTTTTTCAATCGGCAAGTATGACCGAATCGTTCAAGTAATAAACTTGGTAAGACCAAGTATCGTTCTTCCCAAAGGACTCACGGCCTAGTTTAGTTATGTGATTTGTTGATTAGCTAAGACTTAAAGACGAAATATTTGGATTTTATATGCAAAAGACGAAATTTAAATATGTATGCATGAAGTTTTGATCAATGGCAAAAAGCAAAAGATAAACACTTTCAATGAAATATATGAATGAATATGTTGTTGGGGGTCAATTTCATCTTATCCACTCTCATATATTTTAGGAATTCAACATTCAAATCATCATTGTTAATGCCACTCTCTAAAGTACCTTTCTAGAAGGCTTCTCCCCAATCACGAGTTCATACAATTCCTAGCATTCCTAATGATCAGTTCATAAGTGCAGGAGCTTAACGACAACCAATATCATATTGGGAGAAATTCCCCGGATCTAGACTTCCCCGTACGTTCCCGTATCGACAAAACCAATAATCATGCATCGAATGAGTTAAACAATGCAAGCATTAAGCAAAGAGGAAAAACCCTAACTAATGATGAAAGAAAGCATAAGTCTTAATTAAAAGATGTAAAGACAGATTCCATATATGAGAGCTTCACAAGATTACATTGATTCCCCAACAAACATACAAGGTTTAGTTCACCATATTCATGGTGAACCTAGATGAATTACAATGAAAGAATGAAAGAATAAACCCTAAAAAGGTGAAGAGGAAGCCTCAGCATCCAAGATTCTCCTTCAAAGGGGTGGAAGAGAGAGTGTTTGCTTCGTTCCAGCCAAAGATACCTAACCCTAGGAAACCCTAAAGCTTAAATACCATTCGTAAATTACAAAATATTAGGTCCAAGCCCATTAAAGTACCGCTCAGCGGTAAGTGCGTCAGCTCGGTTCTTCCCCTCAGCGGCCATTTTGCCCCTCAGCGGTCGTCCCGTGAGCTTCTGAGTGCCGCTCAGTGGTAAACTGCCGCTGAGCGGCAGTTGCGGCTTCTCTTTTTGCACTTTTTGATGTCTTATCTGATTTCATCTCTCTCCTTCTTCACTTCTTTCACCAAATTCACCTTAAAACCTGCACAAAAACACTGAAATCAAGCATAAACCTGTCCAGCTCTCTTATTTCTGAAAATATAAGTAAAAACATGATTTCAAGCTAGTTTCTAAGCATAAAGGTTGCTTTTAGTATCAATTTTAAGCATAAAAATAACAGTTTTTCAACTGTTATCACAACCCCAAACTTAGAACTTTGCTTGTCCTCAAGCAAACAAAATGTAACTCCATCTTCAACCAATTTATATGATGATTCACTCATTCAAAAATCTTTTTTTCAATGATAAGTAAAAACTTCAATCAATCTTATGACCAAGAGTTCAATCAAGATGTGCACATGCTTTAGTATTCACAAAGTCATTTAAATTCCAACAAATGCTATTTTTCATGAATGATCAATCAATTAAGCAAGGATGTTCATGTGCTAATGGAATATTTCCTCACTAGATAAAGTGTTTCACTCAACACACAAGTGTATAAGAGGTAATCACTCATTCACTCTACTATCCCAATGTTACATGAATCAACTTTGCCTTTCATTTTACCCCAATCAAAAACATTCACAAGCATGCATCATCACAAGGACTTTTTCAATGGCTTATAATGTGGCTGGGCTAACAAGAAAATTGGTTTTTCTGGATCACAAAATCCTTGAGTTAAGAGAATCATAATAACACAATCATCTTATTCATTCCCAACTTTCTTTTGCCTTTGCATTTGCATTGAGCTTTACTTCTTTTTCTTTTCTTCTTTGCATATTCTTACTTTTTAGTTCTTAGCTCAATGCTTCTCATGTTTTCCCAACAACCCCAAACTTGAACATTTAACCATACCACAAAAAATCTTCTACTTAACTCAAGGTAAAGCTTTTCAACAAGGGTTTTCAATTTATGTTCAAGGCTAAGGGTTCAAAGGATAGAATACAACGTTTTCTCTTTTAGTGGGCTAACTTTATGAATTTGGCCAATAAAAAAGGTTTCCAACAAACGGCCTTGATCATATGATGCAAAACAAGCAATTGATTCAATCATAGAAAACCTGGACAAAGTCATTCATGCTTTCAAAGTAATAGCATTCAATCATACCAAAAACTCTGGAGCTCAAAACCTCACATATAAGCTCATTCACATTTGACATACACATCCTGCTTAATCTCACAATCACAATCATGATATCATGCATTTGTTCACAAAGCTTGTGAATCACCTGTATAAGCATTTTAATGTGCACATCATCTCAACATCAATTAATCAAGAAGCATCATCAAGCATTACTTATCAAACAATCACAGTTAATAGCAAACCATCATAACAAACCAGGTGTTCAATAGAGTACATCAAACCCTAATCTAGAAACAAAAACAAATAAGTTCAGAAAACTTAAACCACAAAAGCATAATCATATGATAGCATTCATCAGTAAATGCTATCTCAGCTCCTCATCAGTCTGAGCTGTCCTCTGTATCTTCCTCTTCCTCCTCATCTTCATCATCTTCAAATGCATCCTCCTCATCAGCTTCATCTTCTTCCATATCTCTAGCTGAAGCTTCAGCTGCTCCAGCTCCTCCTCCATGCACTGGTTCTTCTGGCCAAGCTACTACACTATGGAATTCATCCATAGTCCACCTGTGGGCTGGAGGTGTATCATACATCCCCACTATCATCTCAGCAGTGGCCACCTGCCCTCTGTGAATGGACTGCAACTGAGCACCTATAAGAGACATATACATGTCCCTCATCTGGAATGGTTCTGCTTCATGTGTCTCAGCAGATGTCTGGCTCTGTGCTGGCCCTCTCTCTCTACGAGCACGGCGTGGTGGAACTGGCTGAGCAGCATCCTCACCTCCACAGTACTGTCTGTAATAGGCCTCATCAATAGCTTTTCTTGGCCTCTCAAATGGTGGAACAGAAGTATCCACCCCAGCTAGCTTGCAAAGGTGAGTAATCAAAGAAGGATGTCCTAGTGGTGCTTTGTTGTTTGAGGTGTTAGCACATACACTAATTTCATCAGCTATCACCTGTCCAATATTAACATTTAAATTTCTGATAGCACAGTAGATGAATAGTGCCCTGCTGAGAGTAATATCTGACACATGTGAACATGGCTGAATGTTGGCATGAGAAAATGCCATCCAATACTTTGCAAGAGGAGTCAAATCCGTCCTCCTAATGTTAACCACTGAGCCAGATCTATTTCTTTGGAAGTGTCCTCCAGGTATACACAATACTCTCTCCACATCCTCATAATCAGCACCTTCCTCCATGCAAAGAGCAAACTGGCACTGCTCACCAGCCCATACAGTGTCCAGGAAGTTATTAATGGAATCAGGATCATACCTGATAGCATGGCCTCTAACATAGCCCAAATAATTCTCAGCTGGATAATCACCGATCTTCTTTGCATTGGTGTAAAATTCCTTTACCACAGCTATGTTGGCAGGTGCAGGATAAGTGGCTAGCTTTCCCCAATCATTCCCTAACACTTGCTCTCCAAATTGAGGAGCAAAGTTAGGTATCATTCCAACCTTTCTCTCCATCAGAAGTCTCCTGTCCTGAACCACCCTAAAGTGCTTCTCATGTTTCCTAGAGAGGAACCTGCTAGATTGGGGTTGCTCTGGTTCCTTTTCCTTTCTCTTGGTTGCCATGGTTTTCAATCTTTTTCCTGATGAGGATGCCATTCCTACATTCAAACACAAATACAAAACCACAGAACATGATGTTAATCATTAATAAAACACAGAACACAACTCCTTTCGAAGCTAAACCACCTCTGAGGGCCATAATTTCCCCTCAGCGCCACCAGTACCACATTCCAGATCACAAAAAACCAGAAAAATCAAATCTGGCAGAGTGCCGCTCAGCGGCAGTTTACCCCTCAGCGGTAACTCTGCAGATTTTTGAAAAACCTGTTTTAAAGCTTTCCTAACTCCACCCAAATGCAATTTTCAGTTTTCCAGTTCATAATCATGCAGTTTAATCGGTTCAAACATCAAATATATCATCAATTCATGCATAGAAATCAAAACCCCTAAATATTCATGCTTTGATAATAACATTCAAATTCAAGAACCCTAGAATGAACAAAAATGCATTTTACTTACTTGGGTGGAGATACTAGATGCAATGAGAATGATTCCAAACTAGAATGCTCTCTTCCAACCCCAAACTTTGATGGCACACTAGTGAAAAAGTGAGTGGAAGAGAGATTTTCTTAAGAGGGAAGAGTGAAAAGATATGAAAAACCTTGGAGAAGGTATGTGAGAGTGTTTGTGCAGAGAAGAGCCTGAAAATTTGAGAAATTTCGCAGCTTAGGGTTTAAAAATACCCTAATGGGCTCGGGTCCCGCTGAGGGGAAACCAAAGCCCATCTGCGAGAGTACCGCTCAGCGGCACTTTCGTGATGTGCTCTTCTCCTTCTTTTCTTGACCTACATGCCTCCCATACATGCCCCTCACTGGTTCCCTGCAATTCAATGTTAAAAATGCTTATGCAAACCCTAACAAACAAAAATTTTCAATCAACTGGGTTGCCTCCCAGGTAGCGCTTGTTTAACGTCACGAGCCTGACCCAAAATCCACCAACACCCATCAGTAGGTGTAACAAACTTACCAACACCCATCAGTAGGTGTTACAAACTGAGTATCCTTCAGTAGATACTTAACCACCTAGCATCCTTCAGTAGATGCTATATCCAACAAAATATTTACAAAAATAATGTCCACAAATTAAAAGTTACAAAACCAAAATCCAAATCAAAAGTTTGTAAACTACTGGGTTGCCTCCCAGCAAGCGCTCTTTTAACGTCATTAGCTTGACCCAATAAAGTTCAAGTTCCATCTTCTTTATAGTTGATGTTGTCATTCCACCAACCTCTCAACTGTTTCCTTTGAACTGTTTTGGTTCTTCTAGAATATGGAGACTCTATCTCTATCATCTCCTTCTCTTTAAAGCCCTTCACAACCCACAACTTGTTCTTGATTCTTACAGGTGTGCCAAGTTGGAGTCTTCTTTTCTTCCAGTCTCTAGGAATTTCTTCTTCTCTTCCAATCTCTTTTTCCTTGGGTACCTGAAACAACAAACAATGGTTACCTGAAACCTCAAGATCTTCATCTTTACGTCTAGTCATGTGTGCATCTCGAAATGCAGCTTTATAACTAGCTTCTTCCTCCTTTGCTTGCGTCTCATCTTTAAAGACATCCACCACCACTCTCTCCTCTCTGTCCTGGAGCACCACTATACCTTCATTTACATCTATGATAGCCCTGGCCGTTTTCATAAACGATCTTCCAAGTATGATAGGTATCTTCTCTGTCTCCATCTTCATCACCACAAAGTCTGCCAAAAACTGAAGTTTGCCAACACAAACTATAATGTCCTCTGCAATCCCACATGGCTCCTTTGAAGATCCATCGGCCATTACTAGATTAACCTTTACAGGTTTCACTTTAACATTGCCAATTTGCTCCAGTAAAGAATAAGGTATCAAGTTAACACTTGAACCTAAATCAAGGAGAGCTTTCTTTACCTTTTTCTTCCCTATAGTACAAGGGATAGAAAAACTACCTGGATCTGATGCTTTAGGAGGGAATGACTCTTTCTTAACAGTTATACACTTTTTTTCCTCATCATCTCTACGTCTCTTCTTTGTAGAGATTTCTTCATCAGATTTTGTGTAAACTGCAATTTTCTGTAGAATCTGTTCCCAAGGTACTTCATTATCCACCATTCTGAATAATTCTGTGAAGTCCATTTGTTTCTCTTGATTTATTGGAAAAGGAAAAGTATTTTTT
>JAHCHA010012672.1:0-57305 GCA_027742795.1 Vigna hirtella
GCCGCAACTGCCGCTCAGCGGCAGTTTACCGCTGAGCGGCACTCAGGCAGTCACGTTGGCTCCGCTGAGGGGTGAAATGGCCGCTGAGGGGAGAAAACAAAGTCACGCACTCACCGCTGAGCGGTATTTTACCGCTGAGCGGCACTTTAATGGGCTTGGACTTGACTTTTTGTAATTTACGAATGATATATAAGCTTTAGGGTTTCCTAGGGTTAGGGATCTTTGGCAGAAACGAAGCAAACACTCTCTCTTCCACCCCTTTGAAGGAGGATCTTGGATGCTTAGGCTACCTCTTCACCTTTCTAGGGTTTTATCTTTCATTCTTCCATTATTATTCATCTAGGTTCACCATGAATATGGTGAACTAAACCTTGTATGCTTGTTGGGGAATCAATGTAATCTTTTAAAGCTCTCATATATGGAATCTGTTTTTACATCTTTTATTTAAGATCTATGCTTTCTTTCATCATTAGTTAGGGTTTTTCCTCTTTGCTTAATGCTTGCATTGTTTAACTCATTCGATGCATGATTATTGGTTTTGTCGATACGGGCGCGTACGGGGAAGTCTAGATCCGGGGAATTTCTCCCAATAGTATATTGGTTGTCGTTAAGCTCCTGCACTTATGAACTGATCATTAGGAATGCTAGGAATTGTATGAACTCGTGATTGGGGAGAAGCCTTCTAGAAAGGTACTTTAGAGAGTGGCATTAACAATGATGATTTGAATGTGAATTCCTAAAATATATGAGAGTGGATAAGATGAAATTGACCCCCAACAACATATTCATCAATATATTTCATTGAAAGTGTGTGTCTTTTGTTTTTGCCATTGATCAAAACTTCATGCATACATGTTTATTTTCTGTCTTGCATATAAAACCTCAAATATTTCGTCCTAAGTCTTAGCTAATCAAGAAATCACATAACTAAACTAGGCCGTGAGTCCTTTGGGAAGAACGATACTTGGTCTTACCAAGTTTTATTACTTGAACGATTCGGTCATACTTGCCGATTTGAAAACAAGTTTGTGACATCATATTTTGGTGTTCATAAATTTGTCCATCAATGGTCACCAAGACCGCCACCACACTTCTCATGGTCTTCATCATACCAAGAAGAAGCAAGAAGCTAGAACCGTAGATGTATACCTTCCCTTGCCAAAGTTGCAATTGTTGCCCTTCAATGGAGAAGAAGACCCTAACATTTGCTTAGATTGGATAGCTAATGTAGATAATATTTTTGCTTTGTATAGTTTAGATAATTCTTGGCGTGTAAAGTTAGCTTGTTTAGCTTTAGAGGGATACGCCAAACAATGGCTAAATAGGAGTTATTTAACCATGGCCTCAACCGCGAGTACGTGGGAACATTTTAAGGACATTCTTATCCAGCACTTCGTACCTCCTCACTATTTTAGGGAACTCTTGCTTAAGTTCCAACGACTTAAGCAAGGTAGACGAAGTGTGGAGGAGTATGCATGCGAGCTCGAAGTGCTCACACATCGTACCAACACTAAAGAAAATGATCATGCAAAAATAGTTAGATTTATTAGTGGACTAAATAGAAACATCCAAGATGTTGTGAAACTCCATGATGATGAGACTTTAGATGTAGTGGTTCATAGGGCCATGAAAGTTGAGAAGAAACTCCTGCAAAAAGAAGCTTTTCACAACAAATTTTCAAATTCTTCAAAAGATGTTTTCTACAAATCTTCATCATCAAAGGATAAAGCCAAGGATGTTTCTAAGGAGCCCACTAACAAATCTTGTCCTCATTATCTTTCTAACCATTCCTCTTCCCAACCTACATCCCCTTCTAGACCAAGTCACATTAAATGTTTTAAATGCTTAGGACATGGTCATATAACATTTGCCTGCCCCAATAAAAAGGCAACATGCATTGAGGGTGAAGCCATTGTCACTAATGAGTCTACCTCTTCCTTACCTTCACCAACTTATAACTCTTCTTCCTCATCAAGTGATTCAAAAGAGAAGGTCATGCTTAATTGTTTAAATGAGAACCTACAAGATAGAAAAGAGGAGAGAGTAAAAGAAGAAAATGAGAGGGAAGAAAGCAATGAGAGCGTAAAAGAAGAATATGAGAGAAAAGAAAGAGAGGAGAGAGTAAAGAAAGAAAAAGAAAAACTTGTGAGAGGAAAGGAGCAGACACAAGTTTTAGACAAAGTGCTACTGAAGGCACCTTCCCCTCCCATCATTCAAATGGATCCAAGCCATGACAGGGGAGTTTTTCCATCCTTCCACTTTTCTCCAATTATTAATCTTTCTTATTTTCCTAAAAACTTTTGTGAAAATATCCCACCTTTCTCATCTCTTATTACCAGTTCTTCACACACCATTTCCAACCCACATCTTGAGTTAATGTATTCTTTTTTACACTTAACTCAAGACAAAAATAAAAGTTTTTCTAAAGAAGGATTTTTAGTTTTCCCTAAGAAAATAAATCAAATTTCAAAGACCCATTCTATCAATATTTCTTTTATATATACATTGATTGGTCAAAATAAATTCATTCACTAAATGTTTGATGATTTTTGCAGGTTGACATTTGATCTAGAAGGAGTTCCTTTGGTTTATACACGAAATAAGTCACTAATCTCTCTTTGTTGTAGGTTTTTCAAGATTCGAGGTCGAATCCTCTCCACCCTGGGGGGATGATATGATCATAGATGGGGCAACAATGAAGAGTTTTCAAAGTGACAACAAGCATAAAAAAGAATAGAATAGGTTTCATTGGCTTGTATCTGCCTTTTTTGTTCTTTCGTTATTTTTAGTTGTAGAGAAGCTTATTGATAACGGTTGAAAATACCGTTATCTGTGATGTAATTTTGATACTAAATGCACCCTATTTGACTTAGAAACTTGCTTTAACTCATGTTTTTGCTTTAGTTTTGTGAATAAGAGAGTTGAGGTTATACTTGATGATTTTATCACTAAATTCCCTTGATTTTGTAGGCTATTGGAATGATTTGACAGAAGAGTTAAAGTACCAAAGAGTTGGAATGCAGAAAAGTCAACCTGAATGCAGAAAAGTCAACCAGAGTGTAGAAAAGTCAAGCTGAGCGCAGAAAAAGGGTGCTGAGCGCCAGTTTAAGTGTCGTTTTCCGCCCGGGCACCCTTTTAGGAGCGCTGAGCGCCAGTTAGTACCGTAGGTGACGCCTAGGCGCCCCACTTAGGGCTCTGAGCGCCAGCAAAGTGGGCTTGGACCCGTTTTCTATTATTTAGTGGGCTTGGACCTATTTTCTATTAATTTTCGGGTCTATTTAAGGACTTGGACGTCCTGGGGAATGTATCTCTTGATGGCATAAGCACAGAAACACACCTTTTGCTCCTCTGGAGGCAGATTTGGGGATGCGAGAGTCTCCTCTTCAATTTCTAGGGTTTTTCTATCTCTTCCATTCCATTGGTCATCTAGTTTCTCCATGATTATGGTGAACTAAACTTTATTTGTTGTTGGGGAAGATGTAACCTCTAAACTCTCATGTATTGAATTGACTTATTTTATAAATGCTTTACTTCATTAATTGTTAGGGTTTTTCCTTTATGCTCTATGCATGCTTTGTTTAACTCATTCAATTGCATGATTATTGATTTTGTCGATATGGAAACATATGGGGAAATCTAGAACTGGGGAAATTCTCCCAAAAGCAATATTACCTAGACATAGGGATAGGAGGGTTGGTTGCCTTTAAGCTTCTGTTCGAATGTAATGCATAATTAATTGTTGGGGATACAAGACATTGTGATCTAGTAATTAAGAGTAGGCTTTCTTCACCGAGACATCGGGTTTAAGGTAAATTCGAAAGTGGCATTAACATTTAATGAAGAAGAAGAATTCTTATATGCATGAGAGTGGATAGGTGAAATCTAAACCCCAACAACATATTCATCTCATATTACCAACATCATCCATTCACTTTTGTGTTTATCCTCAATTGATCAAATTGCATTCATGTTTATTTTTCTGCACTTTGCATTCAAAACCCCCAAAATATTGCTTTTAGTCTTAATTGGTTAAGCAAAAGCACAACTGTTTAGTGTCGTGAGTCTCTTGGAAAACGATACTTGGTCTTACCATTTATTATTACTTGATACGATTCGGTACACTTGCCAGAGTGTTAACACTTATAAACTCTTCTTTTCTTTATAGTACAAGCAATGTGGGGCTTCACATAGCTTGGACTTAAAAGAAAAGAAGAATAAATAGGCTTTCTCCTTTTGTTGCTTGTAGTGCAAGTAGTCTTAGCTAGTTTTCGTTTTTGAACTCTAGGAGTGCTAGGAAGCTTATAAACCCTTTTGGAATGAGAGAATTAAGCAATGTAGGACTAAGAAACAACTAGGGACGCTGCTGATCAGACCTTGGAGCATTCAAGTCCGACATCTCTTGAAACTCTTCACCGAAGTCATTCCAAAAGCTATATAAGCAACCTAGGGGGTCTCCTTTGTACACACCTTTGATTGAATGAATATAAGAGTGATTTGCATTCATTTGCTTATCTTCTTTAAGATAGAATTTTGTCTCTAAGTCATCTTTTGGGTCTTATCTTGTGAGAAGCAAGTGGCGATCCAACCTTGGCACTTATCTTGGATCATTTCAAGTGGTGTGTCCTCAAGTTCATAAGTTCTTTCTTCCTTATCTCTTCCATTTTAAATCTTTTCAATTTCCATTTCTTAATTGTAATTAGAACATTTCTTTCTAAGCATGCTATTCCATATCAAAAGGTCTTCTTGACCTCATGTTTCTAATAAAAATTCGTGAAATATAATTGATGAAAAGGGACCTACAAATTATGAACAATTAAGTCAGACTATAGACATTGACAAGTTAGAGCTTACTATGAATGATGAGATGAAATCATTAACCTTTAATCAAGCATGGAAACTAGTTACGTTGCCTATGAGAAAGAAGACAGTTCACCAAAAATGGGTTTATCGAATAGAGTAGGATAATGACGACTCCAAGAGATATAAAACTTGACTAATTTTCAAAAGATTTCAATAACTAAGTGCAGTATAATACTAGGAAGTGACTCCTAGGTCGTCTCTCAAAGACCAACTGTGGTTTAGGAATTAGATCAAACACTTGGTGGGGGTGGTTTTATGACAGTTTTGTGAACAGAATCAATAAACCAAAACGCAAAATTCACACAATTCAAAGACAGGTTGGTGCTTAGCTGAGTTACAATGCTTTCAATCACTGATTAGCGATAAATTAAACACTGCTCTTACCCTATTCTAGCACCAATCAACCAATTAAGCGAAGATTCATTAGATTGTCTTAAATTCGAATTAAGCAAACGAATTGCACATGATTAATTGGTTCTGCACATTATGGATTAATTAACTAAGCGAGAACTAAACCCAATTAGACAACTAAGCGTGTTCTAATTGCTTGTGCAAAACTGATTCATCATGGTACAAAGCAGGCAGATACATAAACAACTCAGAAACCTCATGGAACCATTAGAACTTCCTTAATACCAACCCAAACAATTTAAGCTTCCATTAAAACAACTTCCAAACAACAAACCTAATGAGAGCTCTCCAAGGAAACCAAAAACGTGAGAATGAGAACATAAGAGAGTGTTTTGGGGTCTGCCCCCCTTTCGCATACAACCCTAGGTCAGATTTCACCAATGGGCCTCTCCAAAAATGTCCAAAAATGGCCCAAAACTTAAATATGCCCAAAAAGGCCTAAAAAACGAAATTAAATTTAAATTCTAAACTAAAATGGTGATGTGGCAAGTGAAAAGTGACGTGGCAGCTCCCTTGAGTGTTCCAAAATATACTTCCAAAAATTCCCTTGCAATTAAAAATAACAATAATGAGTCTTAGATAATTCAAATTAATTAAAATAAGAATCTCTGGTTAAATTAAGCACAATTAGAAAAACTAGGAATATAATGGACATTCAAGCAGAATTTTCTAATTATTAATAGTACATTAAGCCTAGTGAAGTCGAGAAAATATTAACTCATCAGCTATGCTAAAATATTTGCTCTAATTTTAAAGCTAAATACTATGAGGTGTACTTAAGCATTGTGGCTAGTGAATGGCTCTTAAAAACATGATTACAAATACAAAAGATTTATGTTTTATCTACTATAAAACGTAAGTATTGTACCTACCCAGTCCAATGATGTGCTAAGAAATATAGCCTAACAAGGCCTATTAAGGCTCATTGACTTGAAGCAACTAGACAATATTTTAAGACATGTCTATTGGGAAAATATTCACATATTAATAGTAATTATGACAAATCACGTTAGTTTGATTACATCACGAGATATCTTGACATCATATTTACAAAATATTTAGGCTATGAGGTAAGATGTCACTTTATTATTATTATTATCATATATGTGAGGTAAGTCTTTATTTTATTGAAATTATTTGATATCATATTACTTATTTTATCACATGAACTCTAAGGTCTAGAAACTTTATAAATATATTTTGTATTTCCCATGAAATATACGCACTCATACTCATTCCCTCTTACTAACTTGAATATTGGATAATCTTTTACAGGTGGATCGTTTCTTGTGTTATAGTACATGAGAGTACATATCAAGATTTTTCAACTCCTTTAGATCTTTTCACCTATTCAAAAGTTTATCTCAAGTCTTCAATAAAAATAAATATATCGCGTAATGTTAAAGATTGTATGTGATTTTAAGTCAAAAGTTTATCTCAAGTTTTCAATAAAAATAAATATATCATGTAACATATAAAATAAAATGTTAAAAGATTGTATGTGATTTCAAAAATTATGAATTCAATTAATATTCATCTAAAACATTTGTTTTTGTATATAATTAGTTTAAGTGGAATGCATCTAATAAAATATCCAATATTATACTTTGCTGTAGAACAAAATATATTAATATTTGCTATTACTTCATCGTATATTTGCTTAAAGATGATATGTTAATATTGAAAAAACCGAAAAAAATGAAAATGCAACAAAAATATTATAATAAATATAGGTAAAGAAAATAGATATAGACAAACTAAAGTTGTGCTAAACTTTAGTTAATTTGTCTGAAAAAAATATGAAGATAGTTGTTATGTTGATTAAGATGTAATGAGAAATTAAAACTCATTTTAAATGAGAGATGATTGAATTCACTCATTTTCTGAAATGAAAAATGAATAGAATAAAAAAATATGTAAAATAAGAAAATTAAATGAGCGAAACAAAATTTATTTATACGTGTATATAACAATAAATTCTAACAAGAGAATTAGTTAGAGAAATATTTTATTTATAATTTTTGCGTAAATAGATTGAAACGAAGTGTTTTTGTAAGAAAATACTTTATAATTTTGTGTTTTAATGAAATGTATGAAATTATTTTATGTGGTATAAATGTGATTATAAAGGATTTGGCGTAGTTAGTGTTTTGAGGTGAAACATAGCGAAGGTGGTGTTGAAAGTGTGATGGAAGTGTTTGACCCAAAACTGTAGCATTTGATTTGAGGCATGTGGAGGTAGCTTTTGCAAAATGATAGAAGGTGTTGAAAGCCCAGCATGGAATGCGGTTTAAGAATTAAGATTCGTGTGGTTCGCACATTCCCAGCCACAGCTATCAGAATGACACGCGCAGGATAAGTGACACGTGGGCCAATGGACCACCTGCTTCTGTCGGAAACCTTACCCTGCACCGTCGCCTTTGCGATACCACGCCATCGCTTTCGGGTCCAGCTTCATCTCACCCCAAACTTTTAATAATAATCACCATGTGATCCTTCCTCAAAATGCTCACTACTTCAACATTAACATTTTATTATTATATTAATATCATATTACTCTGATCTAAGTTAATAAAATAACCTCATTAAATAAATATTTTAACAACCACCTACTGCATTTCATCTTCTGAGTGTGGTCTACGCTAATAAAATAATATCATTAAATATTCTAACAACAATGTTTAAAACTATGTTTATCCTAACGAGATTTATGTAAGTATTTCTGTTTTTATGTGTTATTATTATCGGACTATCCATTAATTTTTACTCTCACACATAAAATGTTTATATCTCAACGTAAAGGATGCGTTAGAAATCTCACATCGAATATGGTCAATTTACAATAGATAAGGTCAATTTATAATATATATAAATGAAGTGTAGACTTACAAACTGGTTTGTGGAGTTGAATTAAGCTTAAGCCCACTTTCTAATAACAACAACATCATATTATATTCATTAATATATAATTCTTTTAACTTCGTAAATACTTTCGAATTTTAGTACTATGTCAATGATATTTATTTTGAATGTCACACACATATATATATATATATATATATATATATATATATATATTATAGTTTAAAGAAGACACTAATTTTCTTTGAATCAAATAAGATTTTTTTATATTATCTATGTTTTCGAAGTAAAAAAATTGTACCGTCACGATTTAAGGAAAAGAAATTCATTGTTTGTTTCAGGGTAATATCAGGAAGAGAATGAAATAAATAAGTATGATACAAATATCAAAACTTTACTGTTTCGTGAGAAAAAAATTGAAAGCGTTTCCTTTTTCGTGTGTGTTGAACCAACTACTAAAATAGCATGAAATTTTGGGAACGGGTGAATGAAGACTTTTTGTCATTTCTAACATCTTATTTTCTATGTAGGAATTAGATTTCGTGGATCTTAACTCAATTAGCGAACTTAATAGTTTTGTAAATATCTTTTGGTGGGGAATTATTATACCTTACCCATCGAATAAGTAATGGCGACACTTGTTGAAATACTTTGTTTTAAACAAGTAACTATCAATTTCTTACTACATAGTATGAAACTTTTATTGACATTCATTTAATTTATGTGTTGTTAGATTAAACATTTCTTCTCAGTTCTTTACTTTTATTAACATTCATTTAATTTATGTGTTGTTAGATTTAGGGTTAAATATGTTTTTAGTCCCTAAACTATTGGTCGTTTCTGGTTTTCGTCCCTCTCTCAAAATAAGTTACAATTTAGTCCTCATTCTTTTCGAAACTTTGGTTTTAGTCCTCAAAACTTTGGTTTTAGTAAAAATTTGGTCCTCATTTAGTCAACAAAATGAGGACTAAAACCAAAATTTCGAGGACTAAAACCAAAGTTTCGAAAAGGATGAGGAACAAATTGTACCTTATTTTGAAAGAGGGACGAAAACCAGAAACGGCCAATAGTTTAGAGACTAAAAACATATTTAACCCTTAGATTTATAGGATTGTTATTCTCTGTTCTTTACTTTTTCATATTTATTAAACATTCGCACCTCTTAATTATTTTCTCTCCTAATTATATAAATTTCAATAATTTTTTGTCAATACAAAAAATATACATTATGAATTCTGTTGCTATTACTCGTTACAAAGCAATGTCAACCAAACCAACTTAATTAACAATAGAGATGGTGAAAATCGTGAAATTAATAATTATGAACCCTAATATAGGTTTTCTACTTTTAAGGGTACATAGGTTTTGATTTCATTGAAGTCGCCCATACTTCTTTCGAGAACACCAAAATAAAAAATCTTTTCAAATTGTAAGGGGAACAAATTATTGGAAAACAGTTTATCAAAGTAATTATGTTGTTGAACATCTTATGACAAAATAGGACGAATGTTTAGCCAAGGGAGTTAAGATGCATAATAAGAGCATTCAAGAAGAGCATAAATCAAAAGAAAGAGTGAAAGGAAAAGAGCAATAAGTATAGAAATGTTTGAGAATGTCAGTGTGGTTAAAAAAGATTTTTCATATTAGAAAAAAAAAACGAGTTTGTAAAAATTAATTTATAAAACTTTTCTATATAACCTGTTTCTGCTGAATGGGACCGGGGAAAACTCCTGCTACCTCCGCCCGGAAACACTCCTCCTCGTCCGATCGGTCCTTCTCCTTTCGCTCTCCTCGCACTTGTTCTCAACACAAATGGGTTGACCTGCAGCAAACACTCCGACGCTCAAGTCAGAATGGGCTCTTGCAAGTCTATATAATTATCAAAGAATAGAGAGTGTACCTTCTCCTTTGACTGCTATTTATATGATTTCAGAGAATATTTCCCATTAATTTACCTTTTAATGGCTTTCATTGCGCACCTTAAATACTCGACAATGACCGTTACTTCATTAACTAGTCATTCATGAGCCTTCAACTACTGTCTCCAGCCCATAGTTTTAGGTGTTCGCCCTACTGGTCGTATCGCTCTTAAGAGACCCGATCAGACATATCATAACCCGATCAGACATATCATGCTGAGACACCCGATCGAATATATTAGCTTTGCTTTTACCCGATCGGCACTTTCTAAACCCTTCCCGGTCGGTTGTCCGCCCTCGGTAGTAACATAACCTTTTTATTTATTTTTTTAATTTGTATAAAAGTTTACTCATTTTACCGAGAAACTCATTTTGTTTCTTCGTTCTCAACTCTTTTTTTCTTTCATAAGCATTTATAAAGAAATTTTTAGAAACATATCCTACATTCAATATAAAAATCTTTATATATATATATATATATATATATATATTAAAATTACACTAAATTAGATCATAGTGTAAAATGAACTCTTGAATCTCCTTATCTTATTAACCATGAGATATCTTTTGTTGTACTGATTATAAATATAACACAAAAACACGTAAGTGAAATAACAAAATAAACCATAATATTTTAGATATATAATTTTACAACATACAAACATATAATATTCTTATTCCAAGAAAAAAATTCATAACAAGAAAAATTAAATCGGATTTATAATTTATAACTACAAAAATCTTCAATCACCCATTAAGGTAATCATTACCATTTAATATCTTCTAAAATACTCATATAATGTGAGTATGATTTCTTATAAGTACTTTTGTTAATTCAATGTTAACTTCCATCACCCATTAAGGTATACTAAAGACTAACACTTGATTTATTATAAGTACTTTTGTTAATTCAATGTTAACTTCCAAGGTAGTATGATTTCTTAAGCATTTATTAAGCTTGATGCAAAATCCTTCAACTTCTTACCACCTAATATCTTAATTAGTATGATTTAGATAAATGATATATTATTTTCTTATTTAGTTCATTTACTTAATACAATAATTTGATCATACAATCCCATATATTAGTCTTTTCTTGCTTAATCTAATAATCATAAATATCAATTCATACTCACTTATTTTAGTCACACATATATACGCTTGCTCCATACACATTAATTCAATAATTTCATATTTTTATGTATTTAATCACATAATACCAAATCTTACACTTAACAACATGTAATTAAAATCATAGATATGTCACTTGAGCATGATGCCCTTGTTTGAGCAACTTGTTTTTACTAAACAAGGGATGATTGATGACCCTCCATTGTCCAAGTTATGAACACTACTTAGTAATACTTCTTGTTGCTTAAACGAACTTGTGTGACTTGAGAGATGATAACTTTACAAGAGAGATAATTGATTGGACCATTTTCTCACTTAAGTGTCCAAAGCAGTGATTGAACATCCAACTCTAAATAGAAAAATAATAGACATTAATTCTCCCTCACTTAAGCATTATACCGTCACTTTAATGATGAAACTTTTTACATCAAACCATTGACTTACAAAATTCACCTATTGGCTCCTTATGATTTAGAGAACCATTTATTGTTTAAAGGATGAAAGTTCCAAAGAAAAGATAACTACTCTAACGGCTCTCTAGTTCAAACTTTAAGTTATAACTTAAACGATCTAAGTGACAATGCTTTGTTTTGTGAATGATTACTATGCTTGAGTGTCACTTGAGTTATCAACCCAACATTCAAGCAATATATATGTTGAAATGAGAAAAATAATAGATTTCACAACTGATACACAATTCAAGTTTAACCCAAGTTTTTAATATGGTTTAATCAACACAATAAACTTACGTCCCATCTCGACTAACATATTACTAACTCAAACTAATTTTTCACTCTAAAACTTAAATGAAGACAAAATTAGCATAAAATAATAAACATTAATAACCGTTTCAATATTTCAAATTAGTAACAACACCGTAATACTCAACAAGTTTGCAAAAAATCTTAATCAAAATTATTCATAGCTGTATATTAGTTTCCCTTCTTGAAGATAACTTAATACTCAATTAATTTTTAGCAAAACGATTCGCTTTTAAAATTCACATATTTCCTTATATATTCCATAAATCGTTTCAACACTTTAACCTATAAAATCAATACTTCCACTTATTGAGATTACTTATTTCCCACCTTATTCAAGTAGGTAGTTTATAAAACTTTCCCATAAAAATAAAACACTACAAAAAAATTTAATTTTAGCGGAGTTTATAAAACCTCTTGTAATAAGGGGTTTTGTAATGAACCCTAGGGAAATTTCCCACCACCTTTTTTTTACAAAAATTGTTTACATTTTTTTTCACAAAACCTCTTTTATCATTTTATACCTTCGAAAAATAATCTACCCTAAAAACACTTTCCTCAAATTTCAAATATTCATCTCTTAACTTCAAATCTTCATCTCTCAACTTCAATGCTTTTCCTATTAGACATTAGTCCTTGAACCGGTGTAAAAAGTTTAACCTTTTACACCGGTTCTATCTATAACAGATATAAAAGTTGGTATTCATACCTGACATTCTGGGAGTAGGTATAAAAAAGCATCAGGAAAAAAATCCATTTTTATACCTGATGGGGTCCACAACAAGTATAAAAGAATCTTACTTTTATACCTACCGTTATTATAACAGGTATGAAAAATAAGTCATTTTATAGCTGTTGTGCTTTAACAGGTATAAAAGTGACGTTTTGTTTTTGAATATTTGATTTGTATGTGCTACTATCCATATTTAAACCGGTATAAAATTCAATTCTATAATAGAGTCTAAATAATTAATAACTTGAAACGATTATACATAGAAATAGAAAATTACATTGTTTGTAATCAAACTTAAAAAATTAACAATTATGTTGTCTATAATTCAATAACTTGTCTTTCTAACAATTAATCACTTGGAGAATTTGATAAGCAATTTATCGCCTAGACTCAGCTTCTTAAAGCGTGAATCATATTCTTCTAATAGATCAAGCTCAAATGCAGTCATGTCAATAGCTCGAACCAGGCTCTTATCACCCACTTTTCCACTTCTATTAGACCTTTAAATTGGAGGTAGAAATAAAATTATAAAAAAGCACCGAATGTTGATTCTATATATGCAAAAGGGTTAGAGTAATAAAACAAAACAGTAGAACGGGGACAGTATCAGTATCAATAGACACCAAGAGGAAAGGGGAAGTAACATTATCATATTACTAATCAACCATAAAAAGATTGGTTTAAATCATGAAAAGGATTATGAATATATATATATATATATATATATATATATAGAGAGAGAGAGAGAGAATAAAAAGTTAATTAATGAGAGTGGTCTCTAACTAGGAAAGTGGAGGTGGATAGACCCTAGTTCTGATTGAAGTGTACTTGGCACGTGGCACAGCCGTGTGAAGCATGCAAGTGAGTGATTGCCATTGATTCAAACTCAAGGAGTCCCCCACAAACAAAATACTCTTCCCTCTAAGCCTTCTCAACAAATCTTCACCATTGAATCTGTACACACCATGCACCAAATTTCATTCAACTCTAAGGTGGGTCTATCACCATAATGATAATTGAAATAGTATTTTCTGTGAACCAATCTTGCATCTATGCATTTCATTATAACATAACAGGTGAAAACATCACAACCACATGCTCTTAATTTAGGATTGGGAAAAACTCCCTATGGAATAGTGCATTAAATTATATGTTAGTGGAAACATATATTAAGCCTGACATCTGAAGCAGTACATTTGGTGTTTGACATTTTTTTTAAACTTTTAGAGATTTAATACATATATACACAGTTTAACTATCACAATTCACCTTGAGGAAGAAGAAAGCAATTCACCTTGCTTGGCTGATGTAACAGTTTGATTATTCTAGCCTCTTGAACCTCTTTTATTAGTCAATCCACATCTATATTTTTAAGTTTGAGAAGCAAGAGGTACTACAAGAGAGTTAACATGGTACTGTTTGGAAGCACTAACACCCAATGCTGCTGGAATTGCCTGTATCCTCGAATTATTAGGCAATAAATATTTAAAATATATTGATAAACAAACCAAGTGCATCAGAATTTGAACTCAAAAAATATGAAATTCCAAAATAACTCACCTTGAACATAAGCCCATTTCTATCTTGGAAAAATAGAACCCATTTCAGAGTATTCTTTAAATTATTTAGAAACATGTATTGAAAAGATTTTCAAATGTACAACATAGAAAATAAGAAATTGACACACAAGGTGATCCTAAAAGATAAATGTACTGTTTGAGTCATACCATACTTTTAGAATCCCGCTTGAATAAAGAAGTGAATGCACATCATCATGCCCATGAGGTTTTGTCTACATAAAGATAAATGGTCATTAAATTAATATTAGTTTCAAAATATAACTATGAGGTTAATAGAATGCACTACATTCATTAATTTTTGCTAAATAAACTTTCGAGTCACAATCATACTAGTACCATGTATATCACTACCTGAATTTTGTACTTTTTTTTTGGTTTCAATGCAAGTCTGGCATCATTATCTTCTAAGCATGCCACTCTTTCCTGAATTACAAAAGTTAAGAATTAATTAAAAAAATATCAATATAAAATTTTGGTCCCCGCATCAAATATTATTTTTTCAATTTAGTTCCTAAATGAAAAATCTATTTATTTAGTTCCAATATGAAAAAACATTTACCAATTCATCCCTAAGTTTCTCAAAGTTACAATATAATATTAGATTTAACCACTGTACTTGACACCATTTTTAAGTTTCTCAAAGTTATAATAATCTCATTGGTTCAATCCCTAATATGAAATTAAAACTTCCTATCAGGCCATCTATATTTTTAAGTTCAAATAAATTTGATGCAAAAGTTCCATTATTTGAACAACCTAATTGCTTAAGACACGTGCACTCTACACTTTCAAACAATGAAGGTTGAGAAAAATCTCACATCAACTAAATCAAATTAATTATCAGCTTGCATCACATCCTTCCTCCACCAATCAAATCTTACAAGCATCCCAAAAATCGAAGAAGAAGAAAAAGAAAAGGAACCAGAGACATGGTCGAGCGACAGAGAAAATATGAACTTTCTGCTTGTGAAGATTATAATTGTTTATGCATTCTACAAAAGCGTTTACAAGTTAATTACAAGACCCAAACTTCCCATAACCACTTTACAGAACATGACACGAGCTGAAATTTGATGTTGAAAACTGAAATTGTAGTAAAAAGAGAAATAATATTGGGCAATTGTGTCATGCTGTCTCTAATCATGTGATGGTAAAACATTGTGATCCTTTTATAAATGTTCTCCACCCAAATCTTATTTCTCTACATATTTTATTATCTCTTTGATCAAGAAATATTCATGGTTGTTGAAACTGTGAGATTGAGAAAGTAAAAGCCTAAAATAAATAAACTAACATAGAAGCAATCATGGTTTAACTGTGATGAGAAAAGTAAAGAAAGAAAAAACGAAACCTCATGATATTGACGCGGAGGAAAAAAAGAATCCAATCTTGTTCCCACCCTTCGTCTCCAGTACGTGAGCCTTCAAGTTCTTGTCCCTGCTCACGCCGGAAATCACCACCCTCCCGTCCTGTCCCGCGAAATCTAAATTTTATTAGGTATTTTCCAATCAAAAATTAAGTATAACAAGTATAACAACAGGAAATGTAATGATAAATATAAACTTCAATTTTGATAGAAAAGTAGGAATCGAAAATAGTTACAGAAATGAATCGAAGTTTGTTGATAGTTAGAAATGTAATGATAAATATAAACAAAAATTTTAAAAATTATATATAAAATAGGCGTTATCATCAAATTTAAATCCCAAATCACTCGAACAATACAGAACTAGAAGCAAATGTCCAAAGAATACACAATGTACACGTGAACGTGGGAACAAATTAGGCAAAAATGAAAAAAATCTTGGTACAAAAACATAGAACGTGTACAGATCAGGGAATCGGTGAAGCAACATAGAACGAAAAGAAAATAATATACGCAAACGACAAAAATGCGGTTGAGATGTAGGGGAAAAGCTAACAGCGAAAACAGATCGAGATTGAGCATGAGAGGAGATAATGTATAAAGAAATGGAGGGATTAGGGTTGAGAAATGAGACCTTAATGTCGTGTTGAAGACAATAAAGCTCCCAGCAGGAGTTTCCGATCTGAATGCCAGCCTAGCCAATGGGGATTGAGATGCACTCTCTCACTGTTGCTGGCGAAGAAGGAAGATCGAAATGGAAAAGAAGGAAGAGTGAAACCTAAACAAACCTTCGAGAATGGAGTCTTTGTCACTCGTGCTTATCAAACTCTAAACAAATAACAGTGAGTGTTTCATTGAGCAATAACCCACAAGAGCAGCAACCGCGTACAAACATTCTGCTATAGAAGAGAGAGAGGGGTCGAAGAGAGAAAGATGCAAAAGAGAAAAGTGACCCGAGAAAAGGGATCTAGGGTATCAAAATTTTTACACCGGTTAGAGTGTCTAACCGGTGTTGAAAAAGTTTTTCAGCATCACATTTTTGTGGTCACATTATTTTTATACCTATTATAAGTTTATCAGGTTTAGAAAAAATATTTTTTTACACCTGTTTTAGGTGTAATCGGTATGAAACTTTTTATTATTGTCCTTACGTCATTTTTATACCTATTTTTTGATGGAATAGGTATAGAAAAAATTCTTTTATTTACGATACTACCACTGTATCACTTTTTATACCTAGTGGATTTTAGCAGGTATAAAAAGGCGCTATAAAACACATATTTTACACTAGTGAGATATTCTAGTTGAAGGAAGATTCTTAAAGATTATACTGAAGATATACTTAAGAACATTATTCAAATGAGGAACGTAAAAGTTGAATGTATAATTTAGTTATACTATGATTGTTGTTAATTTTAATTGTTTTATGTTTTTGAAGGCTTGATGTCCATTATGATGTTCACATAAACCATGTCCTCAAATCACTTAACACAAAGTGGAGAGACCATCGATAACAATTGTGGCAACTAAGGAATGATGGAACACATACTAGAAATGAATTGATCACAATGAATCCAAAAGACATATATAGAGATCAATGAGCTTCTTTTGTTGATTATCGTCTAAATTAGAAAACAAAGGTATAATTGAAACTTTTTTCCTAAATATTACTTAGAATTATTAATTTTTATACATTCATGATTAGGATCATGCTCTAAAAGAATTAAAAGAATAGGGTGAACCAAACCATTGTTCACATAGGGGGATCTAAGAGCATTTGATACAGTTGAAAATACCGTTATCTGTGATGAGATTTTGATACTAAATGCACCCTTTTCTACGTAGAAACTTGCTTGAAATCATGTTTTTCTGTTAAGTTGTGTGAATAAGAGAGTTAAGGTTGAACTTGATGATTTTATGACTAAATTCCCTTGTTTTGGCAGGAAATGAGATAATATGGAAGCAGAGCTGAAGTACCAAGGAGATGGAGCTCAGAAAGATCTGAAAAAGCACCAGAAAGTAGGAACGCCCAAAGCTTGAGTTCCCTTTTTGGAGCCCTCAGCGCTAAAGCCTACCGCACACCGCCTAGGCCCCCTTTTTGGGGCACTGAGCGTCATTTTTCCTAAAGAACCACGCCTGCTTGCCCTCCAAGTGAAGCTGAGCACCAGTTTTAGTATCGCAGCACGCCCGGGCGCCCTTTTTAGGGTTCTGAGCGCCACTTTTCCTGAACCACGCCTGTTTTCCCTCAAAGTGAAGCTGAGCGCAAGTTTTAGTATCGCAGCACGCCCGGGCGCCCTAAGTGGGGCGCTAAGGGCCAGCGTGATGGGCCTGGGCTTTGTTTCTGTTTTGATTCCACTCTATTTAAAGGACCCATACACCTTAGGTTTTGTATCTTTGGCAGAGGAGGCGCAACAACATGATAATAGTTGAAAAACTGTTATTTTTATACTTAAAATTGACTTCAATTACAACCTTTTTCACTTCGAAATTAGCTTGAACTCATGATTTTGTTGAATTATTGGAAATAACAGAGTTGGACAGGTTTTATGCTTGATTTCTTTGTTTTTGCAGGTTTTTAGATGAAATTGATGAAAGAAGTGAAAAGGGATAGAGATGGAATCAGAAAAGGACACAGAAAGTGCAAAAGAAGAGAAACCGCAAGTACCGCTGAGCGGCACTCGCAAAATACCGTTGGCACCGCTGAGGGGAGAAAAGCCGCTAAGGGGAAGAATTGACATGCGCTACTACCGTTGAGCGACACTTTTCTGGGCTTGGGCCTACTTTTCTGTAATTTTTAGAATATTATATAAGCTTTAGGACGTTCTAGGGTTTATATCTTTGGCTCGAACGAAGCAGACACACATTTTTCACCCCTTGCGGGTAGAATTAAAGATGGTGACGACTCTCCTTTTCTCTTTCTCGGGTTTTTCTATCTCATCCATTCTTTCATTCCATTGTTCATCTATTTCTTCCATGACGATGGAGAACTAAACTTATTTTGTTGTTGGGGAATCAATGTAAATCCTTAGAAACTCTCTTGTATGGAATTTGTTCTTCAAGATCATTTTTATGTGTTTTCTTTCATTAATAAGTAGGGTTTTTCCTCTTTGCTCAAAGCATGCATTGTTTAACTCATTCGATGTCATGATTATTGGTTTTGTCGATATGGACACATACGGGGAAATCTAGATTTGGGGAATCTCTCCCATCAGTATATTACAAACCTAGACATAGGAGTATGATAGTTGGTTGCCTTTAAGCTTCTGTTCACTATAATGCATGATTAATTGCTAGGGAGACAAGACATTGTAAACTAGTGATTATGATTAGGCTTTCTTCGCCGAGACATTGGGTTTAAAGTAATTTAGAAAGTGGCATTAACATTAATGAAAAGAATGATGAATTCCAAAATACAAGAGAGTGGATAGGATGAAATTGATAAACCCCAACAACATATTCATCCATATATTTCAATTCACGTGTTTTGTTTCTTCTTGCCCATTGATGAATACATGCATACATATTTACTTTTCGGTCTTTTGCATTTGAAACTTACAACAATTTGTTCACAAGTCTTAATTAATGAATAAATCACATAATTGTCTAGGTCGTGAGTCCTTTGGGACAATGATACTTGGTCTTACCAGGTTTATTACTTGATACGATTCGGTTACACTTGCCGAGGGTTAACAAGTTTTTGACTCCGTTTTTGGGGGATCGAAGATTTGTGCATGAAGTTTTTGGCGTCGTTGCCGGGGACTCGTGGTTTAACTAGTCTATTTGTGTGATTTTTGATTTTGACTTGTTTTAATGTTTGTTTTTCTGTTTTTATTTTCTATTTTTACTTTCGTTTTTTTTTGTTTTTATTTTTCTGTTTTCTGTTTTTATTTTTTATTTTTGTTGTTATTATTTTATTTTATTTTATTTTCTGTTTTTATTTTCTATCTTCTTATCTTTTCAATTATATCTTTTGATTATTTCTTCTCTTTTCTATCTTTTTGTCCTAACAAAATTTTTCTAGGGTTTTGTTTCCTTGTGTATGCAGGGTAATATTCGGACTAGAAGCAAAAAGATTTCTGAACCTCTTCTTGAAGGCCTGGACGAAAGTAGGAGGAAGAGGAGGAGAATTCGAACTTCAAGAGAACTATTCCCTTCTCCTGAGACATTCTGACAACCTTCACCACCAAGGTCTTACCATAGCACTGAAAATATGGCAGAGGAGAATAATGGTAGACGGACTCTTGCAGATTACACCACTTTGGTTGACCCTCAAAATTTTAATAGTATAGCAAGGCCGAGGGTCAATGCTGCAAACATGGAGGTGAAACCGACATTGATACAGTTAGTGAAAAGTAATCAGTTTAATGGGCTATCACATGAAAGCCCGTATGAACATCTCACCACCTTCAATGAAATCTGTAACACCGTGAAGATAAATGGAGTGCCAGATGAAGCAATCAAGCTTAGCTTGTTTCCTTTCTCATTGGGAGGCAATGCTAAGTTGTGGTTAAATTCTTATCTAGAAGGTAGTTTTACAGAATGGGAAGTTGTGGTTGCAAAGTTTTGAACAAATACTTCCCACAATCTAAAGTCAACAAAGGGAAGCAAGAGATCTCTTCTTTCAGACAAGGCATGGAGGAGACATTAGGTCAAGCATGAGATAGGTACAAAAGCTTTTTGAGAAAGACTCCCATGCACGGTTTTGATGAAGTAGCAGTAGTTCTACATTTCCTTGGAGGTCTTAGTTCATAAACCAAGTTGATGTTAGATCCGTCAGCTGGAGGTAATATTAAATGTAAAACTCTAGAGGAAGCAACAAAATTGATAGAGAACATGGCTGCTAATGACAATGAAATGCAAGTGAAAGAGGAGCCTCTGTTCAACCGAAAGGGGTTCTACAATTGCAATCGAATGGTGCCTTGCTTGCTCAAAATAAGATTATAACTCAACAGCTGCAGAATGTAACAAAGACACTTGCTCAATTACCGAAGGAATTAAAAACTGTTGCTCAAGTTCAACAACAGATGTGTGAACTATGTGGTGGTGACCATATTAATGGTCAATGTGCTTTTCTAGTGGAGGCCCTAGAAGATGTAAATTTCATGAACAATCAATTTCCATACCGCCAAGGTAATTTCAACCAAGGATGGAAATCTCACCCAAGCATGGGCCAAGGTCAGGGACAATCTGGACAAGCTGGGCAATCAGGACAAATAGGCCACAACAACAACCATCATTATGGCAACAGATGTCTACACTCATTGAAAAACATACAAAGTTGGAAGAAACTTTTCACCAATTTAGGCAGGTAACCATCTCCAATCATAACACCACTCAAGCATCCATTAGAAATATGGAGATGTAAATCGGACAATTAACTAAGAAGTTGGAAGAAAGGCCTGATAAGAGTTTTGGGGCTAATAATGAGGTTAACCCTAGAGAAGAGTGTAAAGTTTTAGTGAGTGTAGATGTTGAAAAAGTTGAGTTAGAGAGAGTAAAGGAAAAAGAAGAGAGAGTGGAGAAATAAGAGGTGGTTTAGAGAGAAGAGAGAAACAAAATTTGTGTGAAGATTGAGAAAGTGAATAGAAAAAGAAAAGAAAAAAAGAGAGTAAGAGAAAAGAAAATTTGTGTGAATCTTAAGAAAGTGAGAGAAAAGAAAAAGAGGATGAGAGAAAAAAAAGAAAGAATAATATGAAAAATCTCATCCTCATTCAAACAAAGTATCCTAGGAAAGAGAAGGACTTTGAGCGCTTTAGGGAAATCTTCAAGAAATTGGAGATTAAAGTTCCTATGATTGAGACATTGCAACAGGTTCCTGGTTTGATCAAATTTCTGAAGAAGTTCAGTAGAAAGAAGAAGAAAAAGAAGATGGAACTTGAGCTTTATTGGGTCAAGCTAATGACATTAAAAGAGCGCTTGCTGGGAGGCAACCGAGTGATTTAAGAACTTTTGTTTTTGGTTTGGTGATGTAATTATGAACTTTTATTATTTTTGTTTTAGTTATAAATTTTTTCTACAGGGTATAGCATCTACTGATGGATGCTAGGTGGTTAAGTATCTACTAAAGGATACTAGGTTTGTTACACCTACTGATGGGTGTTGGTAAGAAAGATTTGCACCTACTGATGGGTGTTGGTGGATTTTGGGTCAGGCTCGTGACGTTAAACAAGCGCTACCTGGGAGGCAACCCAAGTTGATTTACTATTTTTTGTTTGTTTTGATTCTCCTTTAGTTGCATGTTTAAAGATTGAGGAGCTGAGATAACATCTACTGATGGATGCTATCAGCACTAGAGCAGGATTTTTCTTATCTTTTGTTTTGTTGAACTTATTTGCTTTTGTTTTTAGAATAGGGTTTGATGTACTCAATTTGAACTTTATTTGTTATGATGGTTTGCTTATGACTTATTGCATGATGAGTATTGCTTGATGATGTTTGGATCTTGATTGATGTTGAGATTGTGCACATTATATGCTTATACAGGTGGTTCACAACCCTTGTGAACAAATGCAAGATGTTATGATTGTGATTATGATGCTAAGCAGTATGTGTATGTGGAATGTGAATGAGCTTATATGTGAGATTTTGAGCTCCAAAGTTGTTGTGATTGAATGCTATTACTTTGAAAGCATGAATGACTTTGGCCAGGTTTTCTATGATTGAATCACTTGCTTGTTTGCATCATATGATCAAGGCCATTTGTTGGTAACCCTTTTGTTAGCCAAATGCATGAATTTAGAGCACTAAAAGAGAGCACTATGTGTTCTATCCTTTGAACCCTTAGCCTTGAAGATGATTTGAAAACCCTTTTTGAAAAGCTTTACCTTGAGTTGAGTTGAAAATATCTCGTGGTATTGATAAATGTTCAAGTTTGGGGTTGTTGGGAAGTTTAGAAAGGGAAAACGAAAAGCATTTAGCGAAAAGTTAAGCATGTGAAAAGAAAAAAGAAAAAGAAAGAAAAGAAGAAAAAGAAAAAAGCTCAATGCAAAACAAAGTTGGGAATAATTAAGAATGGTTGTGTTTAGATGATTCTCTTAACTCAAGGGTTTTGTGATCCAGAAAACCAATTGTTATTGTTAGCCCAGCCACATTATAAGCCACTGAAAAGTCCTTGTGATGATGCTTGCTTGTAAGTGTTCTTGATTATGGTTAAATGAAAGGCAAAGTTGATTCATGTGACATTGTGATAGTAGAGTGAATGACTGAATATCTCCTATACACTTGTGTGTTTGAGTGATACACTTTATCTAGTGAGGATAGATTCCATGAACACATAAGAACATCTTTGCTTAGTTGATTGATCATTCATGATAATAGCATTTATTGGATATTATGTGATTGAGTGAACACTAAAAGCATGTGCACATCTTGATTGAAGTCTTGGTGATGAGCTAAATTGAGTATTTACTTGTCTTGAAAGAAGGATTTTTAAATGTAGTGAACCATTGTATGGATTGGTGGAAGATTAGTTACATCTTATTTGCTTGAGGACAAGCAATGTTCTAAGTTTGGGGTTGTGATAACAATTGATTTCCTTGTTTTTGCAGGTTTTTAGATGAAATTGATGAAAGAAGTTAAAAGGGATAGAGATGGAATCAGAAAAGGACACAGAAAGTGCAGAAGAAGAGAAACTGCAAGTACCGCTGAGCGGCACTCGCAAAGAACCATTGGCACTACTGAGGGGAGAAAAGCCGCCGAGGGGAAGAATTGACACGCGCTACTACCACTGAGCGGTATTTACCGCTGAGCGGCACTTTTCTGGGCTTGGGCCTACTTTTCTGTAATTTTTAGAATATTATATAAGCTTTAGGACGTTCTAGGGTTTGTATCTTTGGCTGGAACAAAGCAGAAACACACTTTTCATCCCTTGGGGGTAGAATTGGAGATGGTGACGGCTCTCCTTTTCTCTTTCTCGGGTTTTTCTATCTCTTCCATTCTTTCATTCCATTGTTCATCTAGTTCTTCCATGACGATGGAGAACTAAACTTATTTTGTTGTTGGGGAATCAATGTAAATCCTTAGAAACTCTCTTGTATGGAATTTGTTCTTCAAGATCATTTTTATGATACATGTTTTCTTTCATTAATAAGTAGGGTTTTTCCTCTTTGCTCAAAGCATGCGTTGTTTAACTCATTCGATGTCATGATTATTGGTTTTGTCGATATGGACACATACATACGGGGAAATCTAGATTTGGGGAATCTCTCCCATCAGTATACTACAAACCTAGACATAGGAGTATGATAATTGGTTGCCTTTAAGTTTTTTTCCACTATAATGCATGATTAATTGCTAGGGAGACAAAACATTGTAAACTAGTGATTATGATTAGGCTTTCTTCGCCGAGACATCGGGTTTAAAGTAATTTAGAAAGTGGCATTAACATTAATGAAAAGAATGATGAATTCCTAAATACAAGAGAGTGGATAGGATGAAATTGATAAACCCCAACAACATATTCATCCATATATTTCAATTCACATGTTTTCTTTCTTCTTGCCCATTGATCAATACATGCATACATATTTACTTTTCGGTCTTTTGCATTTGAAACTTAACACAATTTGTTCACAAGACTTAATTAATCAATAAATCACATAACTGTTGATAACAGTTGAAAAACTGTTATTTTCATGCTTAAAATTGATACTAAAAGAAACCATTAACACTCAAAAACTAGCTTGGAATCATGCTTTTGTTCATATTTTTAGAAATAAGAGAGCTGGACAGGTTTATGCTTGATTTCAGTGTTTTATGCAGGTTTTAAGGTGAATTTGCTGAAAGAAGTGAAGAAAAATAGAGATGGAATCAGAAAAGAACTTAAAAAGTGCAAAAGAAGAGAAGCAGCAAGTACCGCTCAGCGCCAGTTTACCGCTGAGCGGCACTCTTTTGAAGCTGTCATATATGGAATTTTGTGTTTAAACATCATATTTATGATACATGCTTTCATTCATCATTAGTTAGAGTTTTTCCTCTTTGCTCAAAGCATGCATTGTTTAACTCATTCGATGTCATGATTATTGATTTTGTCGATATGGGAACATACGGAGAAATCTAGATCCGGGGAAATTCTCCCAATAGCATACTGCCTAGACATAGGGATATGAGGGTTGGTTGCCTTTAAGCTTCTGTGCTTCAGAATTAATTATTAGGGATGCTAGGAATTGTATGAACTCGTAATGAAGGATAGGCTTTCTTGCAAGGTAATTTAGAGAGTGACATTAACATTGATGAAAAGAATGATGAATTTCTAAAAGTATATAAGAGTGGATAAGATGAAATTGATTACCCCAACAACATACTCATCCATATAATTCCTTTTAAGTGCTTGTGTTCCTCTTTTCCATTGATCAAAACTCATGCATACTTGTTTATTTATTGTCTTTTGCATTTGAAACCTCAAGAATTTATTCACAAGTCTTAAATAATCAACAAATCATATAACTAACTAGGTCGTGAGTCCTTTGGGAGAACGATACTTGGTCTTACCGAGTTTATTATTTGATACGATTCGGTCACACTTGCCGAGGGTAAACAAGTTTTTGGCGCCGTTTTTCGGTGTTCATAAATTTGTCATCAAATGTCTAGGCCGTGAATCCTTTGGGAGAACGATACTTGGTCTTACCAGGTTTATTACTTGATACGATTCAGTTACACTTGCCGAGGGTTAAAAAGTTTTTGACTCTGTTTTCGGGGATCGAAGATTTGTTCATCACAACACACTCTTCCACTCTTTGAAGAGGGATTTGGATGCGAGACCACCATCTTCAACTTTTAGGGTTTTTCTATCTCATTCTTCTCCATTGTACATCAAGTTTCCACATGACAATGATGAACTAACTTGTATTTGTTGTTGGGGGATGATGTAACCTTGTGAACTCTATTGTATTTGAATTGATTCTTAATAATATATGCTTCTTTCATTAACCGTTAGGGTAATTCTTCTGTGATCAATGCTCGCTTTGTTTAACTCATTCATAGCGTGATGTATGAATTGCATGAGTGCTGGAAGGTTCCTTACAATTCAGGTTCTTGTAGAATTATTCCCAAGAGCAATATTTCTCAGGGATGGAGGTATGAGTCTTGGTCTTCTTAAGCTCCTGATCTTCAAAATTAATTATTAGGAATGCTAGGAACCGTATGAGCTAATAATTAAGGATATGCTTTCTTCACCGAGGGATCGGGTTTTAAGTAATTTAGTGAGTGACGTTGACTTTAATGAAAGAAGAAGAATTCTTATATACATGAGAGTAAACTTGGTTAAATCTAACCCCAACAACATATTCATCTCATAACATAAACATCATCCGTTCATCGTTGTGCTACTCTTCAATTGATCAAAACTGCATTCATATTTAATTTTCTGTAATTGCATTCTAAACCAATGATTTTGTTCCTTTTAAGTCTTAATTAATTGAGTTATCACACAACTGTCTAGTGTCGAGAGTCTCTTGGGACATGATACTTGGTCTTACCATTTTATATTACTTGTACGATCTGGTACATTTGCCGGTGACTCAACAAGTTTTTGGCGCCACTGCCGGGGACTCACAGTTTAAACGATTCTATTTGTGTGATTCTTGATTAACTAAGACTTTATTTTTTTTACTTATCTTTATCTTTATTTTTTATTTTAGTCTTGTGTTTTGTTTTGTTTTTATCTTTTGTCCTAATAGTGCTTTCGAGGGTTTTGTGTCTAGTGTATGCAAGATACTATTAGGACTAGAAGCAGAAAAAGTTCTGAACCTCTTCTTGAAGGACTAAAGAATAGCAGAAGGACAAGAAACAGGATATCTAGAGAACCTTCTCCAGAGACACTTTCACAGACTTCACAATCTAATCAAGAAAGCATGGACAACAATGGTGGTAAACGTACTTTGGCAAATTATGCAACAGTTGTTGGCCTTCATCATTTTAACAGCATTGCAAGGCCGAGGGTCAATGTCGCAAGTATGGAGATGAAGCCTGCATTGATTCATCTGGTGAAAAGCAACCAATTCAATGGACTGTCACATGAAAGTCCATATGAGCTTCTGACCACTTTCAATAAGATCTGCAATACTTTGAAGCTAAATGAAGTGTCAAATGATAATATAAAGCTGAGCTTGTTTCCCTTCTCATTAGGAGGGAATGCTAAATTGTGGTTGAACTCTTTTCCTAAAAATAACTTTACTTAGTGGGAAGATGTGGTTGCAAAGTTCTTGAACAAATACTTCCCACAATCCAAGATTAACAAAGGTAAACAAGAAATTTCTTCCTTCAGGCAAGGCATGGAGGAGACGTTAGGACAAGCATGGGACAAATAAAAGAACTTGCTGAGAAAGACGCCTACTCATGATTTTGATGAAGCGACAATAGTCATTTTTTTCCTTGGAGGTCTTGGCTCACAAACAAAATTGATGCTAGATGCCTCAGCTGGAGGCAATATCAAGTGCAAGACTCTAGAGGAAGCCTATGAATTGATTGAAAACATGGCTACCAATGACAATGAGATGCACAGTGAAAGAGGAGCTCCACCTCAACAGAAGGGAGTTCTACAGTTACAATCTCATGATGCTTTGCTTGCATAAAACAAGATTATTACTCAACAATTGGAGACTTTGACAAAGAAACTTTCTTAGTTGCCAAAGGAGTTCCAGAATGTTTCACAGGTTCAGCAACAACTTGTGAATTATGTGGTGGTGATCATATTAATGGTCAATGTGCAATGCCCGAGAATATCAATGAAGAAGTTAACTACATGGGTAACCAGTTTCGTCCCAACAATTATAATCAAGGATGGAAACCTCATCCAAGCATGGGACAAGGTCAATTTCGACAAGCTACTGGACAATTCAATAGACCACCACCACAACAACAACAACAGTGGCAACAACAACCCTCTCTAGTTGACAAAACTATAAAACATGAAGAAACCCTACAACAGTTCATGCAGGTAACTATCTCCAACAAGAAAAGCACTGAAGCTGTTATAAGGAATCTGGAGATGCAGGTTGGTCAACTAACAAAGAAGTTGGAGGAGATGCCTAACAGAGGTTTTGGGGCTAATACTGAAGTTAACCCTAAGGAACAGTGCAAGGTTATTATGAGCGTGAGTGATGAAAGGGAAAAAGAGAGAGAAGTAGAGAGAAAAGAAAAAGTTGAATTAAAAGAGAGAGAAGAAAAAGAAGAGAGAAAAAGTGAAGTTGAGAGAAAAGAAAAGGAGAAGAATGTGGAAGCAGATAGAAAAGAAAAAGAAGAGGTTGAGAGAGAAAAGAAAAAAATTGAGAAAATTCTTCCTTACCCTAAGGAGTCTTGAAGAGAAGAAAAATAGAGGCAATTAGGGTGTTTTGAAGAAATCTTCAAGAAATTGGAGATTAAAATTCCTGTGACTGAAGCATTGCAACAAATTCCTGAATATGCTAAATTTTTGAAGAAACTCCTTAAAATAAAAAAATATTTAGAGGAGGAAACAATTGAGGTACAAGGCGATTGCAGTTTGATCTTGCAAAAGGCACTCCCTCCAAAAGTTAAAGATCCGGGAAGTTTCACTATTCCCTGCACTATTGGGAGTAATGAAATAGGGCAAGCCCTAATTGATTTAGGGTCCAGTATCAATTTGATGCCCTTATCTGTACTTTTTTTACAATTCATGATTCGGAGAATTATTCCTAGAAGTAGTATTGCTCAGGAATAGGGAATATGAATTCTGGTTGTCTTAAGCTTTTGTTCTTCAAAATTAACTATTTGGAATACAAGTTAAGGATAGACTTTATTCACCAAGGAATCGAGTTTTAAGTGTTTTAGAGAGTGACATTGACATTAATGAAGAAGTAGAATTCATATATACATGAGAGTAAACTAGGTGAAATCTAACCCCAACAACATAATCATCTCATAATATCAAAACCGTTTATCTTTGCACTTTTGTCCAATTGATCAAATTGCATGCATATTTACTTTTCAGTATTTGCATTCTAAACCCAAAAGAGTTTATTTTCAAGTCCTATCTAATCAAAAATCACATAATTGTTTAGGCCGTGAGTCCTTTGGGATACGATACTTGGTCTTACCATTTTATATTACTTGATACGATTCGGTACACTTGTCGGAGTCTTAACAGTTAGCAAAGTTCACACAGGGCAGAGACAACTTGGATGTTGTGCTGAAGGCATCTGGAAGCGCTGTATTCAAACAAGGCATTGGCTACAAAGCTCAAAGCAATAGGACAAACACAAAGAAATTTGTTGATATAAGTAAGCCGGTTACGCATGCATGTTTTTACTGCAATAACATAGGACATAATGTTAGGAATTGTTATTACAGGAATGTTGATGTTCCAAAGGGAAAATATAAGTGGATTCCTAAGGAACAACCCTCTGTTACTAACAAGACCGGACCCAAGTTTAAATGGGTACCAGCATCAAAACCTTATGATTGTTTTGCAGGAAAGTAGTAACAGATGGAGCAGTGCAGAACTCAAAGTTGAAACTGGATTAAAGAAATCAAATGAAAATGAGATTCTGCAAGCGGTAACAATCTTTTTTCTCACTGCATAATGCATAATATATGATTGAATGATTGTTTGATGAATGCTTGATTGATGTTTGTTTGATTGAGATTGTTTTGTATGAAAATCAATTAGCACGAATTTCAATCGATCTGATTAAGTGAGTAGTCGATTATATGTTATTGGTTGAGTGTTTCTGTTTGTTTGAAAGTCAACTTTACAATTAATGAAACCAACTTGATATCTCTGTCATGGGCTTTCTATATTTGAAAATTTAAAATAGGCTTATTTGATAGTGTGTGTTGTTCGCGCATTTATATTTTGTCTTATATGTGGAACTGTGATAGCATTTAGTAAGAGTGGTTGGTGTAATCTTAGTAACCCTAAACTGAAGAAAGAGTTTCCAAGAAATCAGAATTACATGGCATCTCCAAATCAGTCTTTAGGAGGAAACAAAGGAAATGAAGTTGTTGCGGCAAGAGGCCTTGATCCTGTAGGATGGATCAGTGATGAAGAAACCAGAGAAAGGTTTCTAAACGGAAGCGTCAAGGTTATTGCTCCTCCCAAAAATCTGAACTTGAACATGTTTGAAAAAGAGGGATTTCAGTTTCCAGAATGGTTCGAGAGACAGGGACTCTTTATTTTTGTACAAATGAAAGGTTATTGGTACCCGGACCTTGTTAGAGTGTTTTATCACAACTTGAAGATTGTAAATGATGATATTCAATCCAGAGTGAAAGGTGTTGATATTCACATTGACCACTTTTTGTGGAATCTAGTTACGGGATTAATAGCTGAAGGAACATCCTCTCACCTACCAACTGTAGAAACTAATAAATTGTTGAATAAGAGAAATCTTTACAGAAACTGGCTAAGATTTCCTGAAAGATACTCAATTGAAAGACTCTTTGCACATGAAGGGTTAAACAAGGAAGAAAAGATTATTGCTCATCTTCTCGCTTGGCACTAGTGCAAAAAAGACCTTTAACGTCACCCTTTAGACGTCTGACCCTCGAATATCCAACGTAAAAAATGACCGGTGGCATTTTTCGTAAATAAAACAACTATTTAGACGTCGGTTATGGAAGGGCCCGACGTCTAAATACTCATATACGTCGGCTCCCCCGAATAGACGCCAAAACTAAACGAAAAAGTTGAAAAAAAATAATTTTTTATTCAATTTAGACGTCTGTTATGGAGGGAACCGACTTCTGAAGCACTTTAGACGTCTGTTAATTGGGGGAATCGACGTCTAAACCCTAAACCCAGAAATTTAAAAAGTCACTTTTTGACTCCATTTAGACGTCTGATACCACCACTCCGACTTCTGAAGTACTTTAGACGTCTGTTAATTAGGGGAACCGACCTCTAAACCCTAAATCCAGAAATTTAAAAAGTCACTTTTTGACTCCGTTTAGACGTCTGATCCCGCCACTCCGACTTCTGAAGCACTTTAGACGTCTGTTAATTAGGGGAACCGACGTCTAAACCCTAAATCCAGAAATTTACAAAGTCACTTTTTGACTCCGTTTAGACGTCTAATCCCGCCACTCCAACTTCTGAAGCACTTTAGACGTCTGTTAATTGGGGGAACCGACGTCTAAACCCTAAATCCAGAAATTGAAAAATTCACTTTTTGACTCTATTTAGACGTCTGATCTCGCCACTCCGACTTCTAAAGCACTTTAGACGTGTGTTAATTGGGGGAACCGACGTCTAAATTTTGGCATTAAAACATCGTGAACGCGAGACAACCGTTACGCACACTCATTGTTCATCATCTTCGTCGCGTTTTCTCTCTACGAGTTACCCTTTTCAAGTTCGTTTTCTCACTTTTGCACCGTTTTAAATTAATTTTACTCTGATTACATCACTCTTTGATGCATTATCTTTCATTTGAACCGATTAAAATGCGTTTTCGTTGGGTTTTGGTGCAGTTATTCTCGTGTCTTTAGGTGGCGTTCTATGGTGGCAATTTCTTGCGTTTTGTACTCCTCCAATTCCCTCCACTACCTTTTTAAAACCATCCAATAAAAAAATGTACAATACATTCTCTTCAACTAAAATATAAAGTTATAAACTCGAATCACCATGAGTCAGGAGCAACCTCAGAGACGTCTAACCTGTATGGATCGGACGTCTATACAGACGTCGGACCTATATAGATCCGACGTCTATAGAGACGTTTGACCTAAAGGGTCCGACGTCTCATTAACGTCACCCATATAGACGTCGGACAAAGATCAGACGTTAAAAGCCCAAAATAACAGACGTCTAAAGTCCTTTTTGCACTAGTGTGGGTAGTTCTACCAGGGAGGATGATAAGGGACAAGATGTCCACTGAAGATGTCTACTTGCTTCATGCTATCAAGAACAACATTCCAACAAACTGGTTGTAAGTAGTCAAAGACCATGTGAAAAATGCAGCATTGAAACGATCACATCATTTACCATATGTTGTTTTCATAAGCAAGAAACTTGTGCTACAAGGTGTAGACATTAGTAATGAGGAGAAATGATTTTGGGACTCCACAAATGTGTTTGACAGAAACTCTATTATGTCTCTTGGATTAGTCAAGACTATGAAAGGCTGGTGTTTCATAGGTGAAGAGGATTCTGTCTACAGCTCAGGGAGTACCTAGCAGCGAATGAAGAACATAAAAACTTCTTTCCAGAAACCAATTTTGAGAGGCTTGCAATTGATCAATTTAGAACTCTGAATGATAAATTCAATCATCTTGAAAGAAGGTTTGATCATGCTCAACAACGAAAGGAAGACAGTTCTTCTGAGGAGGATTCTATGGATACTTCAGATTCCGAATAGGGTTACTAGGACAACTTGTCTATTGTGTTAGTCTGTTATTGTTTGATGATGTGTTTTGTCTATTTTAGTTTGTTTGCTTTAATGTTTTAAGTGTTTCTTTTGTAGTAGGCTTTATAAGCCATTATCTTTTGGTTATCTGATTGTAATTACAGATCAATATTAATGAAATCAGATATTTTGTATGTCATAAATCAGTACTATAATCGTGACTTAATCTGATTATAATCAATTGTGTTATGTATGAAGTTGAATGTATTATTGATTTTGTTGCATTCATACATTTACACATGCATATTATAACTGTAATAATTCTTGCATTACAATGATTCTAAAATGCTTGATCTGGAAAGGATCTTGAAAGGTTTTTGTAGGAACATTGCTTCTAGATAAACAATACTGGAGATTCAACTCTAATAAAAAGCAATGAAGTTGATTATGAATTTGGGACAATCGACTGTGGTTAACACGGGTTAAAAAATTCCATGAGTTGGAATACTGTTATCTCTTTATTGATTACATACTCTTGATTTATTTATATCTGCTATATCTCTGTGTTATAATTGACTGAAATGTTTGAGAGATTATACTAAGATTGTTGTATTCATATTGCATTGATATGCTTACATGTTTTCTAACTGATACAAATCTGTCAAATGTCAATAAATGCTCTATTATATTTTCTGAATACTGCATTGTGCATTTGAGTTTTGAATATGAAACATGCATAATGACACTGGGAACATTACATATTTTTTAGATATTTCACATGCCTATACTTAAGGTGGAGAATACATTCTTTCTTATGTGATTATCTGTGATAGGGGGAGCATCTGTGTTTGCTTTATGATTTACTGATGCATCTATGAAATAATTCATTATTTGAATATCAATACCTGTTTCATACCTTTTTTGCTAATGCCCAAAGGGGAAGAATTATACTGATATATGGATTGATATTTGTTTGATAATCTGTATTGTTGTGTACAACATGGTTGTTTATTAATCATGGTTGTTGATAACAGTTGAAAAACTGTTATTTTTATACTTAAAATTGACGTCAATTACAACCTTTATGACTTAGAAATTAGCTTGAACTCATGATTTTGTTGAATTGTAGGAAATAAGAGAGTTGAAGGCTAATTTAATGGTTTTGCGCTAGATTCCCTTGATTTTGTAGGCTAATTGAATGGTTTGAAAGAAGAGTTGAAGTACCGAATGATTGAAATGCAGAAAAGTCACCCAGTCAATCAGAAAAGTCAACCAGTCAACCAGAATGTAGTAAAGTCAACCAGAGTGCAGAAAAAGTTGCGATCGACTGGCGTTGAGCGGTAATTTCCGCTGAGCGCCATTTTTCAGGTGCCGAAATCACCGCTGAGGGGCAAAAACAGCAACTGAGGGGAAAAACTAAGGTGCCGCACTTGCTGCTGAGCGGCACTTTTCTGGGCTTGGGCCTACTTTTCTGTAATTTTTAGAATATTATATAAGCTTTAGGACATTCTAGGGTTTGTATCTTTGGTTGGGACGAAGCAAAAACGCACTCTTTCACCCCTTGGAGGAGGATTTTGGATGCTAACGCTCCTTTCTCAACTTTCTAGGGTTCTATCCTTCACTTCTCTATTGTATTGCATCTAGTTCCACCATGAATATGGTGAACTAAACTTATTTTGTTGTTGGGGAATCAATGTAAATCCTTAGAAACTCTCTTGTATGGAATTTGTTCTTCAAGATCAATTTTATGATACATGCTTTCTTTCATTAATAGTTAGGGTTTTTCCTCTTTGCTCAAAGCATGCATTGTTTAACTCATTCGATGTCATGATTATTGGTTTTGTCGATATGGACACATACAGGGAAATCTGGATCTAGGGAATCTCTCCCATCAGTATATTACCAACTTAGACATAGGAGTATGATAGTTGGTTGCCTTTAAGCTTCTGTTCACTATAATGCATGATTAATTGCTAGGGAGAGAAGACATTGTAAACTATAGATTATGATTAGGCTTTCTTCGCCGAGACATCGGGTTTTAAGTAATTTAGAAAGTGGCATTAACATTAATGAAAAGAATGATGAATTCCTAAATAAAAGAGAGTGGATAGGATGAAATTGATAAACCCCAACAACACATTCATCCATATATTTCAATTCACGTGTGTTGTTTCTTCTTGCCCATTGATCATCACATGCATACATATTTACTTTTCAGTCTTTTGCATTTCAAACTCACAACAATTTGTTCACAAGTATTAATTCATCAATAAATCACATAACTGTCTAGGTCGTGAGTCCTTGGGGAGAACGATACTTGGTCTTACCAGGTTTATTACTTGATACGATTCGGTTACACTTGCCGAGGGTTAACAAGTTTTTGACTCCGTTTTCGGGGATTGAAGATTTGTTCATCAGTTGTGCATCATAAAAAAAGGGGAAGATTGTTGAGATTGTTGATAGGGGGATGATGGGGCTGTCGTGGCCCATACAAATTTGATGTGCATATAAGAATGCAGTATAGACTAGGAAGTGACTCCAAGGTCGTCTCTCAAGGACCAAATGTGGTTCGAGACTTAGGTCAAACACGTAGTGGGGGGGTTTGTGAAGAGTTTGGGAATGCAATTGAACTAAACTAAAACATGAAATTAAATAAAGATGTAAGCAGAATTGAAAACATTGAATTAAATGTGGAAAACATGAAGACCGAACGGTTCTTCACAAGGCCGAATGGTCCTATTCACAAGGTCAAACGGTTCTAACACGAGTGTGCCAGATACCGAATGGTTCTGTTCATAAGACCGAACGGTCCTGATGAGGAGACCGAACGGTATTTAAAGCAGAAATGGAAACGAGTTAAAACATAAGAAAGCCGAACGGAATAAAAGCAATACCGAATGGAAATGAGAATGTAAAACTGGACAAGTCAATGTAGAAGAACGCCGAACGATCTCTAACAGTGAAGCCTGTTAGAGACCGAACGGTGTTATTGGAAAATCGAATGGTAATTTCAGTAAATGCAGAAACAGTAAACTTGCAGAATTCAAAACACAGTGCACCGAAAACTAAATTGCAGAAACAAGATGCTGAAATGTAAATGCACCAAATGAACTTAAACATAAAACAGAAATCCAAAAACGCAAAACGTGAATGGAAACAATGCTTGCAATTGAGATGAACAGTAACTTGCAGAACAGTAAAACGCACAAGCAAAGAAAGAGATAATGAACAGTAAAGTGCAATAGTTTGAAGAAGACAATGAACAGTAAAATGAAACTAAAAAGTGGATGCAGTAAAGATTTCAATTCTTAAATTGCACTGTGAACAAGATTCAACACATGGAAATGGAAAAAAAAGCAAAACCTAAACCTCCCCAAAAGGGGAGGAGGAAGAAGAAGCTCCCAAGAACAGAAAATGCTAGTGGCGGCTGGAAGCTTTGCAGAGAAATCTGCTTTTAGGGTTTTATACAAACCAAAAGACCAAAAATGCCCTCTTAATGGGCTTGTCCTACAAAATGACCTCCAATTGGGCTCAAAGTCCTAAGGTTTGACCCAATGACATTCCAAAACGAAATAAAACCCTAATACTGACGTGGCCACCCTCTTGATGTCCCAGAATGTGCATCCAACACTATTGATGTTCCTCTGGTTACTGCATCAGACTGCTCAGTCATTCACCAATGCTCTACAGGCTCGCTCTGTACTATGCAGTCTTCACAAGACCGTTCGGTCATCCACTCTTAGACAACAGGTTTTTGTCGTTCGGTTCATTAGTGTTCGACCATTCAGTGTAAGCTTTCACAGATCGTTCGGTATATGCATCCACAGACCGTTCCGTTCTATGATGTTCGGTATATGCATCCACATTCCGTTCCGTTCGGTATATGCATCCCTGATGACAAATTTATGAACACCGAAAAACGGCGCCACAAACTTGTTTAACAATCGGCAAGTGTGACCGAATCGTATCAAGTAATAAAACTAGGTAAGACCAAGTATCGTTTTCCCAAAGGACTCACGGCCTAGTTAGTTATATGATTTGTTGATTATTTAAGACTTGTAAACAATTGATTGTAGGTTTCAATGCAAAAGACAGTAAATAAACATGTATGCATGAATTTGATCAATGGAAAAGAGGAATACAAACACTTTAATGAATTAGATGGATGAGTATGTTGTTGGGGTTATCAATTTCATCTTATCCACTCTCATATACTTTAGGAATTCATCATTCTTTTCATCAATGCTAATGCCACTCTCTAAATCACCTTTCAAGAAGGCCTATCCTTAATTACGAGTTCATACAATTCCTAGCATTCCTAGTAATTAGTTCTGAAGTGTAGGAGCTTAAAGGCAACCAATATGCTATTGGGAGAAATTCCCCGGATCTAGATTTCCCCGTACGTTCCCATATCGACAAAATCAATAATCATGGCAATGAATGAGTTAAACAAAGCAAGCGTTAAGTAAAGAGGAAAAACCCTAACTAATGATAAAAGAAAGCATGTATCTTAAAATAAGATATTAACACAAATTCCATATATGAGAGTTTCACAAGACTACATTGATTCCCCAACAACAATACAAGGTTTAGTTCACCATATTCATGGTGAAACTAGATGAACTATAATGAAAGAATGAAAGAATGAAAGATAGAACCCTAGAAAGAGGAGGAGGTAGCCTGAGCATCCAAGATCTTCCTTCAAGGGGTGGAAAAGTGAGTGTTTGCTTCGTCTCAGCCAAAGATACAAACCCTAAGACGTCCTAAAGCTTATATACTATTCTAAAAATACAGAAAATTAGGCCCAAGCCCAAAATAGTGCCGCTCAGTGGTAAACTACCGCTCAGCGGTAAGTGCGTGAGTTGTTTTTCTCCCCTCAACGGCCTTTTCACCCCTTAGCGGAGCCAACGTGGGTTTCTAAGTGTCGCTCAGCGGTAAACTGCCGCTGAGCGGTAGTTACGGCTTCTCCTTTTGCACTTTTTGATGTCTTTTCTGATTCCATCTCTATCCTTCTTCACTTCTTTCACCAAATTCACCTTAAAACCTGCATAAAACACTGAAATCAAGCATAAACCTGTCCAACTCTCTTATTTCTAAAAATATGACCAAAAGCATGATTTCAAACTAGTTTCTAAGTGTGAAAGGTTGCTTTTAGTATCAATTTTAAGCATGAAAATAACAGTTTTTCAACTGTTATCAATCCCCAATTCTTCTCTAAAGGGGCGAAAAGTGTGTTTCTGAGCTTCAGCCAACAAAAATATAAACCCTAGGGCATGCAAGTCCTTAAATAGATCAAAATTGGATCATGGGCCAACATCGCTGGCGCTCAACGCCCTGGAACGGGCAACTAGGAGAGCTTGGGAGAAGGTTGGCGCTGAGCGCCCTAAATGAGGGAAAGTAGGTGGCGCTCAGGGCCCCTGACCCAGGGTCCTCAGCCTAACTACGTGGTGCTCAGGACCCCTGACCCAAGGCCCTCAGCCTAACTTTTCTGCATGCATCTTTTTCTCTTTTTCTATAGATCTGATTGCTTCTTGGGGTTGGTTCAACTCTTTACATTGTTGGAGATCTTCCAAGCACATTTTTAGCTACAAAATAAAGGGATTATAGATGACATTACATCAAAGTAACCCAAAACACAATTATTCATAAAACTAAGATAAAAGAGAGGATTCAAGCAAGCTTCTAAGTCAAAAAAGAGTTGATTTAATATCAAAATTGCATCACAGATAACGGTATATTCAACCGTCATCATCCTTCTCATACATAGATACTGATAGGAACCTTTGATAGCAACCTCCTTGGCTAGGTTGGGCCAAAGCTTGGATATATGTTGGAGGGGTGTTTCCTTGAATGAATGGTGCGGAAATGTTGTGGTAAATGTCCAAGGATGATGAGATAAGGTGTGGATGAGGTAAAAGCTCATAGCCTCTAGGAGATATGGTGGTGGTGTAGTGTTTAGTGTCTCCAAGAGAGGTTAGGCCAACTCAAGAAGTATGGTGACTAGAGAGGTGTTATGAGTTGCTTTAGTCTTGATCTAAGATGAGTAGTATGGCCAAAAATGGGTAGCATAACATTACTCAACATCAAAGATGAATACATGATAGGAGACATCTTTATTTATAGGCTAAGGGTGTCTCCTAAAAATCCTAAAAGCATGATCTCCCACCTTTGCTCTCATTTGCCAAAAAGGAGGCCTTCTAAGGAGTGGACAAGTGTCCACAAATCCTCTCAAATAATGGGAGGACATGTGGTCACTCACAAAATAAAATCCTCTCCATTCCTAGAGTGTCATGTGGCTATTACTAAAGCTAAATCCTCTCCAATGGAAGCATGACACATGGCACATACTTTCCACATGGTTTGGATGTCTAACTTAATGAAAAACCCTATACTAATTAGGCCTTAATACAAGCCTTAAACAAACCTACCTACTTGGTCGAAATACATGGTCTAAAGAAACCTACACTACTTGGCCAAAATACATGGCCTAAAGAAACCTACACTACTCTAAGCTATGCTTCATGATGGCTTCAAAGGTTAGAGTTTATACCATATTCATGGATGACTTCAACTCTTCTTGTAGAAGCTTGACCATGGCTAGGGGGTATGCCATCACTCATGACCTTGGCTCTTGGATGGTGATGGGATGGTATTTGATAGTTCTCTTAGAGATGTTAGGCCAACTTTAGAGGAAGGTGACTAGAGGAGACCACATGGGATGCTCTAGCCTTTGGTGACCTAAGATGAGTAGTATGACACAAAAATAACAGCATAACATTACTCAAATTCAAAGGTAATTATAAGAGTGGAAGACACATCTATTTATAGGCTAAGGGTGTCTCCTATTTGTATAAGCAAAAACTAAAGACGCAAACTTAGCTAGCTTGGAGCACAAGGTGAAAATCCTCTCCATTAAGAGGAGGACATGTGACCAAAATCCTATACATTAGGAGAAGGATATATGGCCATTACCTATGGGAAATCCTTTCCAATGTTAGAGTGACACATGACCACTAACACAAAGGTGGGACGCCCACACACTTGCTTACCAAGCTACCTTGAAAACTTTGACCCCTTGGTCAAACAAGCTCTTGGACGTCCATTTGGGTCAACATTGGACGTACACTACTAGGCCCATAATACAAAACCCAAAATTAATCCTAGACTACTTGGCCTAAAATACAAGGTCCAAAAATTATTTCTACTCTAAAAGCTCAATGATGGCCCAAGATAGACCAAGAGATAAAGTTTAGGCCCATCTTCCACAAATGACTTAAACTCTCACTAGTGCAGAAAGGACTTTAGACGTCTGTTATTTTGGGCTTTTAACGTTTGATCTTTGTCCGACGTTTATATGGGTGACGTTAATGAGACGTTGAACACTATAGGTCAGACGTCTATATAGACGTTGGACCTATATAGGTCAGACGTTTATATAGACGTCCGATCCATACAGGTCAGACGTCTATATAGGCGTCCGATCCATACAGGTCAGACGTCTCTGAGGTTGCTCCTGACTCATGGTGATTCGAGTTTACAACTTTATATTTTAGTTGAAGAGAATGTATTGTACATTTTTTTTATTGGATGGTTTTAAAAACGTAGTGGAGGGAATTGGAGGAATGCAAAAGCAACAAATCGCCGCCGAAGAACGCCGCCCAAGGACACAAGAATAACTGCACCAAAACCCAACGAAAACGCATTTTAATCAGTTCAAATGAAAGATAATGCATCAAAGAGTGATGTAATCTGAGTAAAATTAATTTAAAAAGGTGCAAAAGTGAGAAAACAAACCTAAAAAGCGTAACCCGTAGAGAGAAAATGCGACGAAGATGATGAACAATGAGTGTGCGTAACGGCTGCTCACGTTCGCGGTGTTTTAATGTCGACATTTAGACGTCGGTTACCCCCATAACAGACGACTAAATGGAGTCAAAAAGTGACTTTTTAAATTTCTGGGTTGTGTAATTAGACGTCGATTCCCCCAATAACAGACGTCTAAATTTTTTTAGAAGTCGGAGTGGCGGGATCAAACGTGTAAATGGAGTCAAAAAGTGACTTTTTAAATTTCTGGGTTGTGTATTTAGACGTCGGTTCCCCCAGTAACAGACGTCTAAATGACTTTAGAAGTCGGAGTGGCGGGATCGAACGTCTAAATGGAGTCAAAAAGTGATATTTTAAATTATTGGGTTGCGTATTTAGACGTCGGTTCCCGCCATAACAGACGTCTAAATTGCTTTAGAAGTCGGAGTGGCGGGATCAGACATCTAAATGGAGTCAAAAAGTGACTTTTTAAATTTCTGGGTTGTGTATTTAGACATATGTTCCCCCAATAACAGACGTCTAAATGACTTTAGAAGTCCGTTCCCCCATAACAGACGTCTAAATAGAATAAAAAATTATTATATTTTAAGTTTTATCGTTTAGTTTTGGCGTATATTCGGGGGAGCCGACGTATATGAGTATTTAGACGTCGGGCCCCGCCATAGTCGACGTCTAAATAGTTGTTTTATTTACGAAAATACCACGGGTCATTTTTTACGTTGGATATTCGAGGGTCAAACGTCTAAAAGGTGACGTTAAAGGTCTTTTCTGCACTAGTGTCTTCTTGAAAGTTTTGGCCATTGCTAGGGGTTATGACATCATTCCCTCACTCTTAAAAAGGATTTGCCCTCAAATCTTCAAGTTGGAATATGAAAACATCCTCTTCTTCTTGGAGAAAATTGTATTTTCTTCCTCCAAGGCTAAATACCTTTCTACTCATAACACAAGATAGTACAAATGTTTATAGAATAAGTATATGAAGGATGTAGCTCCCAAGGATTATACACCTTGGATCAAATGAATGATCAAGGTCTTGGTTTTTAGGAGCTTTTTTCTAAAAGCTCTTGTTTACCTTGTGTTGAATGTATGTGCTTTTGGAATGAGTTCCTATTTCAACACAAGGTTTTATTTTTGGTCTTGTCTTTCATGCTTCTTGAGGAAGATGGTTAAAAACGGTTGAATTTACCGTTATTTGATACTCAATTTTGATACTAAAAACACCCTTTTTAACTTAGAAATTAGCTTGAAATAATAGTTTTGTGTGAATAAGAGAGTTGAAGGTGAATTTAATGATTCCATTCCAGATTTCCTTGTTTTCAACAGGAATTGAGATGATTTGGAAAAAGAGTTGAAGTAGTAAGGAGTTGGAACTCAGTAAGAGCTGGAAAAGAATCAGAAAGGAGGATCGCAGCAATGTTGAGCGCCATTTTAGGGGCCCTCAGCGCCGGAATACACTGTCTCACATTTGGGTGCCCTTTTTCTGATGCCCTCAATGCAAGAAGTCCCTGGCTCGCGCCTGGGCGCCCTTTGTGGGGCGCTGAGCGCCACTTCCTCCAGTCGCACCATGCCTGCTTACCTTTTGAGCTGACCCTGAGCGTCATATGATTCGGCACGCCGCTCGGGCGCCCTAACTGGGGTGTTGAGCGCCAGTTTTGTGGGCTTGGACCCGTTTTCTGTTATTTTTATGTTCTATTTAAGGACTTGGACGTCTTAGGGATTGTATCTTTTGACAGAAGAGGCGCAGAAACACACCCTTTGACTCTTTAGAGGCGGATTTGGATGTGGAAGCTCCTATCTTCAACTTCTAGTGTTTTATCTTTCATTCTTTTCCATTATTCATCTAGTTTCATCATGCCAATGGTGAACTAAATTCTATTTGTTGTTGGGGAATGATGTAAACCTTTGTAAACTCTCATGTATTAAATTGATTCTTAATTATATATGCTTCTTTCATTAATTGTTAGGGTAATTCTTGTTCACTCAATGCTTGCTTTGTTTAACTCATTCATTAGCATGATGTATGATTTACATGAGTACCGGAAGGTATCTTACAATTCAGGTTTTGGAGAATTATTCCAATAAGCAGTATTGCTCAAGAATGGAGGTATGAGTTTTGGTTGTCTTAAGCTACTAATCGTAAAGTAGAATTAATTGTTAGGTTATAATAGTTGAAAAATTGATATTTTTATACTTAAAATTGATATAAAAAACAACCTTTATGACTAGAAACTAGCTTGGAATCATGCTTTTGCTTATGTTTTTGGAAATAAGAGAGTTAGACAGGTTTTATGCTTAATTTCGTTGTTTTTGCAGGTTTTTGAGATGAATTTGATGAAAGAAGTGAAGTGGGATAGAGATGGAATCAGAAAAGGACACAAAAAGTGCAAAAGAAGAGAAGCCGCAAGTACCGCTCAGCGCCAATTACCGCTGAGCGGCACTTTCAAGGACCCGTTGGCACCGCTGAGGGGTAAAAATGCAGCTGAGGGGCAAAATAGAAGAAACACACTTACCATTGAGCGCCACTTTATTGGGCTTTGGGCCAATTTTCTGTAATTTTTATGATCTGTTTTGGGCTTGGACCCGTTTTTTATTATTCTTATGGGCTTGGGCTTAATTTTCTGTAATATTTAGAAGTCTATATGATGGAATCCTACCTGATGTGTTTTCCCAGTGTCCTCTTTTTGTAGTTTTTACATTTTATTGTGCACGTATTTTAGCTTGTAAGGAGCATGGGTTACTATAAATACCTAGCTCCTCTCTTGTATTGGAACTTTTGAGATTAATGAGAATTGAATTTTCTGAAATCAGAAATTATTCTCTCTTGAAAGTCAGGCTAGAGTCCAAGAGACCTCCTCTAGCCACCTTCCAAGCACCTCTCTCACTTTCATTTTCCATTCCACCGTGCTTCTCTCTCATCATACATCATCACCGTTACTTCAATCCGCTTCAGCACAGTGGCATCAACACCTCTTGGCCACGCGTCCTCTTTTGTCTCGCATACAACATCATCACATCTTCATTTCACTGCCACGAGGAACATTTCATTTCTCACCAATTCTCTCTCGCAGAACGCGTCCATTTCTCTCTCGAGAGCTCATCCTCGCGAGCCTTTTGCTTTCATCACAGTAAGCTTCTACACTTACATTTTCTTCTCAGATTTGCATTTTCTCTCTCCGCATCTCCTGACCACATCTAAACCTAGGGTTTCTTCATCATTTTGTCTTTTCCTGCCATTCTCACCATTTGTTTTCGATTTCCACCGACTAAACCCTTTTTTGCTCCGATCAAACCCTTTCCCACCGTTCAATCTTGAGTTTGAACCGATTAATCGGTTCATTTTGAGTTTTCCCTCTTTTCTAGGGTTCGTTCATGATTTTAGGGTTTTCTGCAATCGATTTCGATTCTCTCAGTTTCCTTCGAGTCAGCTCTCAATCTAGAGCTTCATTTACATATCCGCTGCGTCTTATCTCGTCGAGGAAGGCTCGAGGAGTTCGAATCGTGCTCGCACAGCTTCTATCGTCATCTCCTCGGGTGTTCGTTCATCACTATATAACGCTTTAGTCTTCCTAGGGTTAGTATCTTTGGCTGGGACGAAGCAAAAACACACTTTTCACCCCTTGGGGGTAGAATTGGAGATGGTGACGGCTCTCCTCTTCTCTTTCTTGGGTTTTTCTATCTCTTCCATTCGTTCATTCCATTGTTCATCTAATTCTACCATGAATATGGTGAACTAAACTTATTTTGCTGTTGGAGAATCAATGTAAATCCTTAGAAACTCTCTTGTATGGAATTTGTTCTTCAAGATTAATTTTATGATACATGCTTTCTTTCATTAATAGTTAGGGTTTTTCCTCTATGCTCAAAGCATGCATTGTTTAACTCATTCGATGTCATGATTATTGGTTTTGTCGATATGGACACATACGAGGAAATCTAGATCTGGGATATCTCTCCCAACAGTATATTACAGACCTAGACATAGGAGTATGATGGTTGGTTGCCTTTAAGCTTTTGTGCTTCAGAATTAATTATTAGGGATGCTAGGAATTGTATGAACTCATAATTAAGGATAGGCTTTCTTCACCGAGACATCGGGTTTAAAGTAATTTAGAAAGTGGCATTAATATTAATGAAAAGAATGATGAATTAAATACAAGAGAGTGGATAGGATGAAATTGATAAACACCAACAACATATTCATTCATATAATTCAAATCACGTGTTTTGTTTCTTCTGACCCATTGATCATCACATGCATACATATTTACTTTTCAGTGTTTTGCATTTGAAACTTACAACAATTTGTGCACAAGTCTTAATTAATCAACAAAATCACACAATTGTCTAGTCGTGAGTCCTTTGGGAGAACGATCCTTGGTCTTACTAGGTTTATTACTTGATACGATTCGGTTACCTTGCCGAGTGTTAACAAGTTTTTGACTCCATTTTCGGGGATTGAAAATTTGTTCATCAAGTTTTTGGCACCGTTGCCGAGGACTCGTGGTATAACTATTCTATTTGTGTGATTCTTAACCGATTAGACTTTATCTTTAATTTTTATCTTTTTATTTCTTTTCATCTTTCTATTTTTTTTTTCTTTCTATCTTCTTATTTTTTTTCATCTTTATATCTTTTCATCTTTCTATCTTCTTATTTATTTTATTTTATTTTATTTTATTTTTTCTTCTTTTTATCTTTTTATCTTTCTATCTTTTCATCCTTTTATCTTTTTATCTTTTTCTCTTTTTATTTTTTTCTTTTTATCTTTTTCTCTTTTTATTTTTTTATCTTTTTCTTTTTTTTCTCTTTTTATCTTTGTCTCTTTTTATCTTTTTAGTTTTTTATCTTTTTAGTTTTTTTTTTATCTTTTATCTTTTTATTTTTATTTTTATTTTTATCTTTTGACTTTTTTATTTTTTCTTTCTATCTTTCTATGCTTCTATCTTTCTTCTATCTTTTTTTCTTTCTATCCTTCTATCTTTCTATTTTTTATTTTTTTTTATCTTTCTATCTTTTTATCTTTTTATCCTTTTTATCTTTCTATCTCTTCATTTTTTTGTCTGTTTGCGCTAATTGGGTGCTCTAGTGCAATGTTCTTTTGTGTTTGCAGGATCGAAAATTTGTACTAGGAGTACAAGATCATCAAGAGAAGAAGCACAACATCTACTGATGGATGCTAGGTGATTGAGTATCTACTGAAGGATACTATACTATCAGACACTTACTGATGAGTGTTGATGAAAAGGATTTGCATCTACTAATGGATGTTAGTGGAAGAGTATCTACTGAAGGATACTATGTTTGTATACACCTACTAATGGGTGTTGGTGATAAAGATATGCGTCTACTGAAGGATGCTGGATGATTTTGGGTCAGGCTCGTGACGTTAAACAAGCGCTTATTGGGAGGCAACCCAATTTTTGACTTTTTCTTTTGGATTTGAATTTACTTTGTAGGAATGACAACATAACTGATGGATGCTGCTATGGTGAGGGTGATGAATGATAGCGTCTACTGATGGATGCTACTAAGGCATCTACTGATGGATGTCGATGAAGATGAGAAAGATTAGCATCTACTGATGGATGTTGATGATAAGGATTCGCATCTACTGATGGATACTGAAAGATTCAGATGAGAGCATCTATTGATGGATGCTGTAGGATGAGGATTTTTTTGTTTTTGTTTATTTGAATTTTTTATTTATTTTGGTTTTATTTTTTTTATGTACTTGGTTTCATGAATTGTGCTACAATGGTTGGTATGATGTGGTAAATTATTTGTGATGAGTAATATTCTTGTGTTTGCTCTATTGTTCTATGATCCATGTTGAGTTAAGGATTGTTGAGGCTTTTTAAGCATAGATGGTGGTTGCTCATAGTTTTGTTAAAAAAAACAGATGCATGATTAATATGTTAGGCAGGATGTTTATCAAATTGTGGAACTTGAGTTAACCTGTGAGAGATTAGGCTCCAGAGTTTTTGATTGATTGAGTGTTATTACTTTGGAAGCATGATTGATTTTGCCTAATTTTCTATGATTGAACCACTTGCTTGCTTGTTACAAATGATCAAGGCCATGTTTTTCTTCTCCCTTAGAGCCAATGTTTATAGGTGAACCCAATAAAGATCAATGTTTTCTCTAACCTTTGTACCTTAAGCCTAAATTTGAAAAGTGGAAAAACCCTTTTTGAAATCCTTACCTTCAGTTAAGTAGAGTATGTTTTGTGGTAATGGAGAATGGTTCAAGTTTGGGGTGGTGAGAAACCGGAAAGAACTTTGTGAAATTCATTAAAAATCATTGGGCAAAAGCAAAAGAGAAGAAAAGAAAGAAAAGAAAAGGTTAAGCTCAATGCAAGTAAAGTTTGGTAATGAGTTGAGTATTGGTTTCTCACATAAAAAAAGAGAAAGAGAGATTATTCTTAAATTGAATGAATGAATTATGCACTCTCTTAACTCAAGGAATTTTGTTGTCTAGAAAAACCAATTTTCTTCTTAGCCCAGCCTTAATACAAGCCTTGAAAAGCCCTTGTGATGATAACTTGCTTGTAAGTGTGTTTGATTTGTGGTTAAATGAAAGGCAAAGTTGATTCAGGTGACATTGTTATAGTAGAGTGTAAGAGTGTCACCTCACTAAACATTTTTGAGTGCTTGAGTGAAATACTTTTGAGTGCTTGAGTGAAACACTATCTTTGGTGAGGAATAGTTCCATGCACTTTATGATAACAGTCTTGCTTAGTTGTTGATGAGGCTTGCATCTGTTGCGTATGTCTTGATTACGTGAGCACCATAGATGAAGCTTGATTGGCTAAAGCATCATTATATCTTGACTAATCTTTCTATGATGAGCATTCATGAGTTATTTACTTGTCCTAAGAGAAAAATGCTTTTTAGTGTGCAGGACCGTTGTAGTATCATTATTTCATTTAAGCCAGGTTTTGTTTTTGCTTGAGGACAAGCAACGTTCTAAGTTTGGGGTTGTGATAACAGTTGAAAAATTGATATTTTTATACTTAAAATTGATATAAAAAACAACCTTTATGACTAGAAACTAGCTTGGAATCATGCTTTTGCTTATGTTTTTGGAAATAAGAGAGTTAGACAGGTTTTATGCTTAATTTCCTTGTTTTTGCAGGTTTTGAGATGAATTTGATGAAAGAAGTGAAGTGGGACAGAGATGGAATCAGAAAAGGACACAAAAAGCACAAAAGAAGAGAAGCCGCAAGTACCGCTCAGCGCCAATTATCGTTGAGCGGCACTTTCAAGGACCCATTGGCACCGCTGAGGGGTAAAAATGCAGTTGAGGGGCAAAATAAAAGAAACGCACTTACCACTGAGCGGTAATTACCGCTGAGCGCCACTTTATTGGGCTTTGGGCCAATTTTCTGTAATTTTTTGATCTATTTTGGGCTTGGACCCGTTTTCTATTATTCTTATGGGCTTAGGCTTAATTTTCTGTAATATTTAGAAGTCTATATAAGGCTTTAGTCTTCCTAGGGTTAGTATCTTTGGCTAGGCCGAAGCAAAAACACACTTTTCACCCCTTGGGGTGTAGAATTGGAGATGGTGACGACTCTCCTCTTCTCTTTCTTGCACTAGTGGAAAAATATCTTTTTATGACTACCTATATTATGACGTACTAAAATTATCCATTATAATAGGTTGATCAGTGGCAAAGTTGTAATAAGAGTAAGACATATTATAACGTACTTTTGTAAATCAGTTATAATATGAAATGCGGTGGCAAACCCGTAAATAAGTTTAAGACATATTATAACGTAGTTTTGTATATTAGTTATAATATGAATTGCGGTGGCAAACTTGTAAATAAGTTGAAAAATGTATTATAACGGAGTTTTAGAAATCAATTATAATATCTCTTGTTATTGATGTATTATAACATAGTTTTAGAAATCAGTTATAATATTTCTTCCTTTCTAATTTTTCACATTTCTCTCTGGCATCTCTAATTTCATAACGTTCCCTCTCACTCTCCATCTTCTCTTCCGCTTCTCTAAACCCTTGCATTTTTCGGCACTCCTCCAAGAACACTCTGAGAACACTCCTCCGTGCTTGTGGTTTTCTCGACTCCTCGGACACTCCTCCCTCCGCTGCTTCTGAGACTGCCTTCACTGCCTCTTCGTCGAAATCTCCAAAGTGTGACCAAGTAGGTTTTATGATTCATAGTTCACATTCTACTCTTTGTTTTTTCCAAAATTTGTTATGTTTTTCTTCTATTAATTTCACTAATTTCTCCTTGGTGGGGATTGTGTTTGGATTGGTGGTGAAATTGTTGTTCGTCGGATTTTCCCAGCGAATTCGAGAAGTTGTTGTTCGTTGGAACGGTAACTCTTCCCTCTAATTGTGTTAATTTGATTGGTACTGTTGGATGTTTTGGATGGCTCTGTTGGTGTTGTTTCTAGCTCTGGATTTGCTCTTGTTTGTGCTTTTATTGTTTCATCCTATTTTCTTGTAAGAACTAGGGTTTTGAAGTCTTATTTCTGTGAAGTTGAATTATTTATGAAGTGAGAAAATGCTGCTTGCGTGGTGTTGTCTTTTTCTGTCCCATGGCTCTTGCTGATCAGACGGCTTGCTTTTCTGGCATTCTATTATATTTAGCATTCTACTATAATGTCATGTTACCTGGTTAGTTGTTTCTTTCTAACATAAAATGTAAAATGGCCTGGATATAATTTCGAAGTTCAAATGCTTCTTTTTAATAAATCTTAATTCTGATTATCACATAGCTTTACTTTCATTTATAGTAAACTCTGTGCCTAGATTGCTGGAATTTCTCTTCCTTACTATTGTCCATATGCTGAGCATGACCAACACGTCCCTGTTCGGCTACTTTCTTTTCTGAAATTTTAGTTGTCTACTTTTCACCCAGTTAGCTGCACTTCACCTCTTAATGCGACATGGATCATACCTGTTACTTGAATAAATTCTTCACTCCATTTTTTCAGTCAGTTAGTCAAAGCACTTATTTCCCTTTCATTTCAATTTATGGTTACACTCATATTATGTTGGTTTTGAGGATTTTGTTGTTCTTATTGCTATATTTTTTCCATTTAAACACATTAAATTAGTTTGGACCTGATATAAAAGACCACATAACTGGTATGAAGTTTTTACCTTTTAAAAAAAAGTCGCTGGCTTGTTTTGGACATATTTCATCAGGCAATTTATTATCTAGAAATATTTTTGTTTTTGGAGAAATAATCTTTTGTTAATGTTACGTATATACACTCATTGAAAATATCAAATCCTTAACAAAATGAAGTTGTTAATCTGTTTATCTGAAGGAATCTTAATTTTTATTATATTTTCATTGACCTTCTAAGTCTGACTGTGATTCCTTTTGAGTTTGTGTTCATATATTTATCTTTAGTGTCAAATAAAGAATTCTGGCACACAGATTACAATGTTATTAAATTAGGTAGAGGTGGGATGGAGAAAATATTGGTCGTTGATGGAGCCCAATGGTTTTGTTGATCCATGGCAGAGTACTTATCCATGTCTCCCTCCTTTGAAGAGTGTATTTTGCTGCTCTGTTCCTTTCCACTATCCCTCTCTTGAAATTGATGCATTTTCTGGGAAATTCTCTCGTTCTCTAGTAGGCCAAAACAATTTTCAGCTGTCCTAGTATGTTTTCCGGAACCTCTTTAACCTCTATTTAGTTTTTTTCCTTCTTGACCCAGGCGTTCATGCTCATGGTCAAGCTTTTGTTTTTTGCTGCGGCTTCTTGAGACCAATTTATAAATACATATTGATAATTAGTTACTTTTGAGAATTATAGACCTAGACGTTAACAAATCATTTTTATTTCATTCTCCTTAAATTGATGTTAAATTGATTGTATAAAATTATTAGCACATATCCTTAATTAGCTGGACTTTACCTATGAATCTCAGATTTTAATTATGACAAATGTACCTTTGTAAAGCAATCTGCATGCTGCTTTTAAAGCATGATGTGATATGTCTTTTCCCTTTAAATTATACAAAAATTGTATACATAAGATATTTGCAACAGTTAATTACTCATTAGTATAAACCATTAAATATGTATAACTATACTTTTCTGTAAAATGGTAAATGAGATTATCTTGTAAATACAGATGAAGTGGTTAAAAACATTAGAAAAATACACGTGTTTTTGTGATTGCTATTTTTGTGAGGAATTGGCCGTATTGTTGATTTTGTGAAATTTCGTTTAGTAAAATATACAAAGCTACATAGTGCAAAGGCTAGCTAGAGTATAATCTGATATTTTGTATCCTTGGTTTGAATAAGTCTTATTTGTATTTAATTTGCAGTGTCGACGTCAATTGGGCAGCTATAAATGTGGGTATTATGTAATGAAACACATGCATACCATTTTTTGTACAAACATTACTGAATCATGGAATAAAATATTAAAATACTATAACTAAATACTTATCCAATTATTCATTACAATATTGTTTTAACTCTATTATTTTATTTGTAGATCTTTAACGATTCATCTCCCATGGAAGCTGCAGACATTGAAGACATTAGAAGAAGACATTAGAAGGATTTCTTTTATTTTAAGTGTTAGTAGAAACTTGACTACATGAATAAACGATGTATTAAATATTATTAGACTATTTAAAGTTTGAAATGAACTCTATTTTGTTAGTTTCATTAAATTTGTTTATTTGAAGTTATATTAATTATAAATTGATGGGATGAGATAATAATATAGGAATATTATTATAATTTCATTGGATGTCAAAGGTAATAATCAATTTTTTTTTAAAGAAAACATATATTATGACGTACTAAATAATTTACATTACGATATGTTGATCACATATTATAAAGTATAAAAATATATACGTAATAATAGATCACATATTATAACGTACAAAACATTTTACGTTATAATACCTTTTGCCCTATTATAACGGACAAATAAAAATTCGTGATAATAAACTGCGCATATTATAACGGACTTCAGAAACTACGTTATAATATGTTCGACATATTATAACGTAAATTTCTGCTACGTTATAAAATTCGTAAACTTACTATATCGCCCAGAACTATGTCCCCAGAAAGTACGTTATAAAAAGTCATTTTTATACGTTATAAAATGTCATTTTTCCACTAGTGTTGGGTTTTTCTATCTCTTTCATTCTTTCATTCCATTATTCATCTAGTTCTTCCATGACGATGGAGGGCTAAACCTTATTGTTGTTGGGAAAGATGTAACCTTCTTAAACTCTCATGTATTGAATTTGTTCTTCAAGATCTTTTATAAGATACATGCTTTCTTTCATTAATTGTTAGGGTTTTTCCTCTTTTCTCAAAGCATGCATTGTTTAACTCATTCGATGTCATGATTATTGATTTTGTCGATATGGACACATACGGAGAAATCTAGAATTGGGGAAATTCTCCCAAAAGCAGTATTGCCTAGACATAGGGATATAAGGGTTGGTTGCCTTTAAGCTTCTATGCTTCAGAATTAATTATTAGGGATGCTAGGAATTGTATGAACTCATAATTAAGGATAGACTTTCTTCACCGAGACATCGGGTTTAAGGTAATTTAGAGAGTGGCATTAACATTAATGAAAAGAAAGACGAATTCATAAATGCATGAGAGTAAATTAGGTGAAATCTAAACCCAACAACAATATCATCAAGTTCGTCCATTCTTTCTTGTGTTTAACCTCAATTGATCAAATTGCATTCTTGTTTATTTTATTGCATTTACATTCAAAAACCCCAAAATATTTTCTTTAGAGTCTTAATTAGTTGAGTAATCACATAATTGTTTAGTGTCGTGAGTCACTTGGGAAACGATACTTGGTCTTACCATTTTTTTATTACTTGATACGATTCGGTTACACTTGCCGAGGGTTAACAAGTTTTTGACTTCGTTTTCGGGGATTGCAAATTTGTTCATCATTAGGGATCAAAGGAATTGTGACCTAGTAATTAAGGATAGGCTTTCTTCGCCGAGGAATTCGGTTTTAAGTACTTTAGATAGTGACATTAATGAAGAAGTAGAATTAGTATATACATGAGAGCAAACTAAGTGAAATCTAACCCCAACAACATATTCATCCCATAATATCAAATTCATCCATTCATCTCTCCACTTTTGTCCAATTGATCAAGTTGCATGCATATTTTCTTTTATGTATTTGCACTTTAAACCAAAAGATTTTGTTTTCAAGTCTTATTTAATCAAGAAATCACATAAATGTTTAGGCTGTGAGTCTCTTGGGAAATGATACTTGGTCTTACCATGTTTATTACTTGATACGATTCGGTACACTTGTCGGAGTCTTAGCAATGGTAAGAAGACCTCCTTTGGTTTTCCACACAAGCATTTGGCCCTTAACATAATGACTTTCTTGGTTAGGCACTCTTTAGACTTTTGTAGTTTTCTTTGACACTTATAATATTGATTGTTAGAATTGTCTTTATTTTTCTTTTTATCTTTTTATTTTTCAATTTTCTTTCTCATTTGTTCTTAATCATATTTCACTTGAGAATGTGTGGGAGGATGAAGTACACACTTTCTTTTATTATGAGTGATGGTTATTTCATTGGTATGGCCATTATGTATAAATTATTTGTCAAAGAACCAAGGCCTTCCCAACAAAATATGGAAAGAATCCATAGGTACTATATCACATAACACATTATCCTCATAATTGCCTTTGGATAGCTTAACCATCACTTATTGATTAACTACCATTTCCTCATCTCCATTAACCCATTTAAGTTAGTAAGGTTGATGATGGGGTAAGATAGTTAATGATAATTTCTTGACCATCCTAGTGTTATAACAATTGCAATACAATCCAGCGTCCACAATAAAAGAACATGTATTTTCTAAAAAATTGCATCTTTTGTGAAAGATGTTCTTTTTTTGTGTTATTTCTTAAGAATTAGGTTGAGTGTAAAAAGCTCTTCGTATCATAAGAAGTTCTCCTTCACAAGGATGAGCATCTTCTCCCTTGAATGCGCTAAGACTTTCACTCTCATTGTCACTTTCCTCATCTTGGCTACTATAGACATCATTACCCCTTAAGATGATGGTCCTTTTGGTGGGGCATTGTGATAGAATGTAACCTCTTCCAAGACACTTGAAACATTTAAAGTCACTAGTACGAGTGTGAGATGATGTTCTCACCCTTGGCCTTTCTTTTTCTTTCTCTTCTCTCTTCTCTTTCCCTTTCCCTAGATTCCTAAAGGGTTCTCTTCTACCTCTTGTATACCCTCCCTTTTGTAGTCTTTCTTAACACTAGAGTTAGTGTGGAGAACTTTCAAACCTTTTCTCAAGAGTTGTTGCTCTACCTTGATGCAAATTTTCTCGCAAATGATTTAAGTCTTGGTAGGGCAACAATTCCACTATATCCCTAATCTTAAGATTGAGACCACTAAGAAACCAAGAGATGGTGGTCTCTTCCTGTCTAATTCTCGTCCTCCTCATGTATAACTCAATTTTTTGCCTATACTCTTCAACACTATTGTCTCATTGTTAGAGCCGTTGGAATTTATCCATTAGCTCCCTATGATAGTAGGAGGGTATGTACCCTTTTCTCATGGAACTTTTGATGTCATTCAAATAGATTACTTGAGGGAAATTAGAGTGTTTTCTCTCTCTCATAAGAGAAGTCCACCAATATATGCATGGCATTCCTTTGGAAACTCAAGGTAGCTACGACGACTTTCCTCTCTTTTATGATTTGATGGCACTAAAAAAATTTCAATCTTTATCTCCCAATATACATAAGCCTCAACATCTTCTTCCCATGGAAATGAGGGAGTCTACCCTAATCTCTTTTGGAGGATCCCCTCTTTCACGCTCTCTTTGTGCCACTCTATGTGGAGGAGGTTGATAATATTGATTGACAATCCTACTATCTTCCTCAAATTGTATTCTTGATGTTGAAGTTTCTGAACTCCTTTTTGAGAGACTCCTACTTTTACTTTTTTATTTATTTCCTCTTAAGCTCTCTCTTGCTTTTCATTAAGAATCCTAAGTTCTTCTTCTAATGAAGCAAGATATTTTTCCCTTTCAACTCTTTATTTTAGTGATTATCATTCTATGGTTATATGTTTTAAACTTGGTTGGACCTCTTTACTAAAATCAATACCAATTTGGTAAGGAGTCATAAACATTCTTAAAGTTTTCAAAAAAATATATGCTATGCACAAACAAATTACTCTATTTCAAAAGGAGTTCTTTAAGAGGCTTAAGGAGGCAATAGAGACTCAAGTTCATTTCTAGAAAAGGGAGGTTAATCACAATGGATTGCTTAAGAACCAAACTTTTCCTGGCCAAAGTTTACCTTAAGTTTTCTTATACCAAACTTCTCAAAGAGAACTAGGATTGAAATAAAAGTAGACATACACTAAGCTACAACAATTAAAGAAAGCAAGTAAACTAAGTTATGCGGCCTATTGGTTAAGTTAGAAGAAACTTTGCATCCCTTAAACTTACCAAATAAGAGACGAAAATTTACTATGTTTTAGGTGTTCTTGTTAGGAGATGTGATTGAGCACCAAAGACCATTCCAAGACACCTAACAAAGCCAAATTACAACGAAAAGAAACAAATTACAAGTCAAAGAAATACACACAAACTTACTCTTCCTCCCAAGTGTTTCTCTCACTTTGTTCTAGGCTATCACTCAAGACTTTCAAGCTTCCACTAGGTCTCCACCACCTAAGATGCTACCTCATGATGTTAGCTCACCTCAAAGAGAACCTACACCACAAGGAAACCACCAAAACCGAGAAGGAGAACCAAGGAAAAAGAAAGAAAGGGTCTTAAACCAATAAAGGCTTTTCAAAAGGAGTGTGTGTATGAAAAAACCAAGAAAACCAAAGAAGACAATAAAGAAAATAAATGGTAAGAAAAGAAGGCTAATCATTCAAAATATTACCTAAAGAAAGGTACTAGAGTTGATGGACAAAACCAAAAACTACTAGAATAGAAAATAGTGCTTCTTATCTTTGGCAAGCTTTGAGAAAATGGGGCACTAAGACCACTCTTTTACATAAAATGCTAAGAGCTTGAACTATTGGACAGAGCCCAAAATGCACAAAATATATAGCAAAATTATAGCTGCATGAAATCACAGCTAGTGGTAGTGGTCAAATGCATATCACTGTTAGTACCTTTGCTAGACTTTTTTTTATACTTCTTTTGCAGCCCTTGCTTATAAGCTTTTAGCTCTTGTTTTTCCACTTCCTTTAAGTGAAAAATAAGACCACTACACACCCAAAACAAATTTGATATTTTTATTTTAAAATCTCAAAGAACAAGAAACACAAAGTAGAAGAAAACATACTAGAATCAAAAGTAGAATTTGATACTCAACAAGACATAAGAGAATTTTTTTTACGAACTTACAAATGATCTAATGGAAAGTATGAATCCTATTGAGATTGTTGATAGGGGGAGCACAGGATTAGCTAAACCCACAATCTCACTGATATATGTGTTTTTAATGATGACAACACATAGTTAATAAAAACAAATGTGTATGTACTATGTTACATGTTACATGTTTATATGCTTATTGTGTTATATTTGTATAAATGTAACTGTGAACATATTGTGTTGATTATTGCATACTGTGTAGCAAAATGTTTTTTTATCTGTGTATGCATAATATGAGTTTTTGGAAATGAAAAACCACAAGCACCAAGCTTCAGCTGTCTGAACTTTTTAACTGTAGCAAAACAATAAGTTTTAAGTCGATTATATTGGTGGTGAAATCGATTAAAACTCATGTGTTTGCACAAATTATTTTCAAGTCTGCTGTGATGAATTTTGAGAAAAAAAAGTTTTCAAAAATATGCTAAGTGTTACTACTTAATCGATTGCATGCATCTTGTATTCGACTAAGTTTGTTAAAGATTTGAAAATTGTTTCAATGCTTGACATAACTGTCACAACGGTCATATTTTTAAATATGTTGACCAAGCATTTATTGCAAATTGATTACATTAATTGCGCTTTCAATTTATGCATTTGACTGATGTTAATCTGTTATAACTGTGAAATGCATTCGACTAGATTAATAGCATAATTGATTAAAACGCGTCTGGTTTGTCTTATACTATATATAAACGCATGATTTGATTTCTGTAAGAAGAATTGATCTTTACACTTTCATATCTTTTCAGTGTGCTATTTGAAATCTTACAGAAGAGAGAAAAGCTCCAAGAATCAAGAATTACCGTGGTGATAAAGTCTTGAGGATTTCTTGTGAAGCAATTGTGTGATTGGAAACGTCTGATCGTTTGGCACAAGAAGGTGTTTTCTACGTGATCAGGAAAAGCTTTGGCAAACGCTGAGAGTTGCTGGTATTCCCTGTGGTGTATACAGGAAGAAGAACGTGGTTCTTGATTTTGACTGCCTTGTTCAAACGGGTTGATAGCAGAAGAGGATTGTTCTTGCTGCTTGTCTGTTTTGTGTATTGCCTATACTTACATTAGTGAGTTAGAGAGGTGATTTACATTTTCACGTGAGGTCACTGTAAAGCCCTTGGTGTAAATATTCAGATCTATATAGTGCATTGGCTTCTATCTCGGGTTGAGTGGAGGGACACTAGATGTAGGCAGATTGGCCGAACCAGTACAAACTGCAGTGTTTGAATTTTCTTATCTCCTCTCTCTGCATTAAGTCGATTATATTGTCATTGTATTCGAATACGCTTACTGTTTCATTGCATACAAATTTACTTGTGATTCAAGAAAAGTGTAAAGACTTCCTATTTTTTGAAAAGGATTTTATAAGCAATCATTTTTACACATCACCAATTCACCCTCCCCCCTCTTGGTGTGAGAAACAAAGCACTTCTTTTTTAACAATTGGCACCAGAGCTGGTTTTCAAAAGATATTTGAAAAATAAATCGATTAATATTTTTGTCTAATTGATTCGATCCTGAAAATGGCCTTTGTTTCTCAAACTTTTGGTGAAGATTCATCAACAAATAGACCACCTCTATTTCCTGGTGAAAATTATGCTTTCTAGAAAATTAGGATGCAAATTTTTCTTTAATTAGTGGATAAAGGTGTATGGGATGCTACACTCAATGGTCCATTTGAACCTACTCATATTGTTAATGGAAAAATTGTTTTAGGTTTTTTTTCTAAGTGGATGATAATGGTTGATTTCACCGTTATTTGGGATTAAATTTTGATAATAAATAAACCCTTTTTTACTTAGAAACTTGTTTGTTCTCTTGTTTTTAGCTTATTTTGGTGATTAAGAGAGTTGAGGTTATACTTGAAGAGTTTATCACTAAATTCCCTTGATTTTGTAGGAAACTGGGATGAATTGGAAGAGGAGTTAAATGTCAAGAAGTTGGAACTCAGAAAGGACAGAAAGAGCACTGATGAGTTGTTATTTCTTGAACTATATTTAGTTTATTGCACTTAAATAAACCAAGGAATTGTGTTTAATTGTCTATTATTTCCCCGTTTTCCGAATTCTGCTTAATTTGGTCGAAAATTCGTAATTGTGCTAATTTGGGTTTTCTGAGCTGATTAAGTGCA